>CAKNXH010082716.1:2606-23736 GCA_932178445.1 Andricus quercusramuli
CAATTTAAAAAATTTTTAAACAATTCCATGAGAAAGATGTTTGCATTGTATTTTTTCTGATTTAAAGTGTTCAAAATTGAATTTTTTTTTTTAAATTAAATAATCTCCGAATTGCATTATTTAAGATCAAGATTTGGAAAATAGCACAATTTCTAAAATAAAAATGAATATATTATCAGATTAGGATTTTTACAATTAGATTATTTGAAATTGGAAGAAATTGAAATTAAATTTAAATCATTATAAATTTAAAAAATTAAAAGTGATTCAAATTTTTTTAAATAAAAAATCTCAAGCTCATTTTCACCGTTAAGAATGAAAAAACTTTCAATTATAAACCTTTGAAATTGAAAATTCAAAAAAAATGTTCCAAAGTAAAATTTTCAAAATATAAGTATTTTTAATTAAATCATTTTCAATTCTATATTTTCAAAATTTAAGAATTTTTAATTGTGACTCTTCAAAATTGCAGAACTCTAAATTGTAAATCTTTTGAAATTAAAGCTTTGAAATTTTCATGCATTACATTTTGAATTTTTCCAATTAAAAAAATTTAGAGTTGAAAGCTTTTAAAACTTTTTCCAAATTTCAAATCTTCAAAAATCTTCAAAATCATTAAAATTATCACATTTTAAGAATTTTTAAAAATTCATTTTTGGAATTGAATAATTTTAAATTGCAAATCAGCGAAATCAACAAAAAATAAAATTTTTATTAATATTTCTTTCAAACTAAAGAATTTTTAATTGTAAATCTTCAAAATTGAACTATTCCAAAAAATGTTCCAAAAATTCAGTAATTTGAAATCCTGTATTTTTAAAATCGATTTATTCGCAATTTCTTCAATTTTGAAATTATTGAATTAAAACTTGATTTTTTATTTTGAAAGTCATCAAAATTTAAGGACTTTTATTTCTTTATCTTTAAAATTACAGAGTTTTTAATTTTGAAAATTTACATTAAAAAACTATGAAAATGTTAAGATTAAAAAATAAAAAATCTGTGATTTTGTTGTTTAGAGTTCGGAATTTCTTCAATTTGGAAGATATAAAATTTTAAAAAACTTTTAATTTCTAAAATTATCGAAATCAACAAAAAATAAAATAATTTAATCATACATCTTTAGAACTAAAAATTTTCAATCGCAAATCTTCAAAAATGAACTATTCCAGAAAATGTTCCAAAAATTGAATAATTTGAAATCCTGTATTTTCAAAATCGATTTTTTCGAAATTTTTTCAATTTTGAAATTTTTTAATTACAAACTTGGAAGTAATCGAAATTTAAGAACTTTTATTTCTTCATCTTTAAAATTACAGAGTTATTAATTTTGAAAATTTACATTAAAAAACTATGCAAATTAAAAAAAATTTTAGTCAAATTTTTAAAAAATAAAGAATTTGTAATTTTGTTGCTTAGAATTCGAAATTTCTTCAATTTGGAAGATTAAACATTTTTTTAAACTTTTAATTTCTAAAATTATCAAAATCAATAAAAAATAAAAAATTGTATTGATATGTCTTTAAAACTAAAAATTTTTAATCGTAATTCTTCCAAATTGAAGAATTCCAAAAAATGTTCCAAAAATTGAATAATTTGAAATCCTGTATTTTCAAAATCCATTTATTCGAAATTTCTGTAATTTTGAAATTTTTTAATCAAAAACTTGACTTTTGATTTTCAGTCATCAAAATTTAAGAACTTTTATTTCTACATCTTTAAAATTAGAGTTTTTAATTTTGAAAATTTATATTAAAAATCGATGCGAATTTTCAGTTTAAAAATGAAAAATCTGTAATTTCGTTATTTGAATTCGAAATTTCATCAATTTGGAAAATTTCTAGCCGATTAATCTAATTTCAGTATTCAAACTTTTATTTAAAACATTTAATTTATTTAAAAATTTCAATATTAATTAAAATTTTTAATATTTATTATAATTCATGATTAATAACTAAATTTTATAGTGATTGAAATTGAAGCATTTATTTAAATTTGATCATTTTTTCTACAAGTTATGAGGGACTCAAAAAGATACTTTTCGGCCCTAGGACCTTTTCAATTTCCAAGATTTTTTCCAATCCACCTTAAAACGAGACCGGTAAAGTAGATAGACAGGGAGCGTTCTAGGCGCGAATTCCTACCTTACCGACTTTGAGAACATTCTGCAGCTGAAGTGGTTCGTGTCCGTGCTAAGCTTGAATACCATTCTGGAAACTTAGCAAGGACACGAACCACTTCAACTGCAGAATTTTATCGATATCGGTAAGGTATAATATTGATAATATTAAAATAAAATTAAAATTAATTAAAATCAAAATAATTAATTTAAATTCAATTAAAATAAAGTTAATAATATTTTTTCAAATTTTTTGCAGACCTTTACTGAAAGATGATGTATAATCAGTCAAATGAATGTTGCAAATACAGAAAGAGGAAATTAGATCAAAAGAAAAAAGAAAAGAAAAAATTGAGTAAAAATGAAGATTTTCAAGAAGAAAATTTTCAACCGAAAAACACTAAATGTTTAAATAAAAAAAAGAAGAAAGTTGTTAAAGTTAAATCTGCTAAATTTAACTCAGAGATGAATGATTTGCTTTCAAGAATTAAACCTTCTTTTTTTGAAAGAGAAAAGTATTTTAATCCGCATCACGTTATTTGTTTTTTAGAAGAAATGAAAAATAAGAATCTCAAACAACAAAATATAATTTATACAATCGCAGGTTCCAAATCTTGCTTAGGTACGTATGCTTTTAAATTACTTTTGATGAACGAGCCAGAAATTTGTCAAGGTTAGGTGAAATTTTAGAACGACCTCAAGTTTTTTTTTATTAAAAAAAAAAAAATTAGAATAAATTCAAGAATTTAAGGAAGTTAATCTGTTATGATTAAAAATCTGGTTTTCGTTGTGGTTTCACTGACTTCATGTTTTTGTAAATGTTAATAATAATCTTCAAATTTATTAAAATGATTAAATATTAAATTTTCAATAAACGGAATTAATTTTCAATACAAAAAAAATCATTTCTAACGAATTAGTTGAATTTGCAATAAAAATATAAACCTACAACTCAACTGATTAATTTTATTATATTAATAATAATAATTAATAATATAATTATAATAATTTTCAACCAAAAAAGATAAATTTTTAACAAGATAATTAATTTTCAATCAAGAATCTTAATTTTGAACAAAAAATGTTTAATTTAAATACAAAAATAATTGATTTGAAAAAATAAATTTTAAAACAAAGTAGTTCAATTTTCAACTTTTAAAATAAAAATAATTCATTTAAAAACTAAATTTAAATAAAGTAGTTAAATTTTCAATCAACGAAATTAATTTTCAACTATGAAAGAACGAATTAAATTTTTGTTATTAATGATCTCAATTTGAAATAAAAAATAGTTGAATTGAACAAAAAAGATGAATTTTTAGCTCAAAAAAAAAATGAATTTTGAACCAAGAAGATTGATTTTCAACTAAAAATGTTTAGTTTAAAAATATAAATAATTGTTTTAAAAAATTACTTTTAAAACAAATTAGTTCAATTTTGAACTTTCAAAATGAAAATAATTCAGTTATAAACTAAATTTTAAAACCAAATATTTAAATTTCCAATTAATGAAATTAATTTTTAACTATAAAAAAATGAATTAAATTTTTTTTATTAAATTTTGAACCAAAAAGATTTATTTTCAAGTAAAATCATGAATCTTCAACCAAGATTTTAATTCGAAATAAGAAGCAGTTCAATAGAACAAAAAAGATGAATTGTCAGCAAAAAAATGAATTTTTAACCAAGAACCTGAATTTTAAACAAAAAATGTTTAATTTAAAAATAAAAATAATTGATTAAGAAGAATGAATTTTAAAACAAATTATTTCAATCTTTAACTTTTAAAATAAAAATAATTATTTTTACAATGAATTTAAAAACAAATTAATTCAATTTTCAACTTTTAAAATAAAAATAATTCATTTAAAAAGTGAATTTTAGACCAAATATTTAAATTTCAAATTAACGAAATTAAATTTCAACTAAGAAAAAACGAATTAAATTTTTGTTATTAAATTTTCAACCAAAGAAATTAATTTTCAACCAAGATTTCAATTTGAAATAAAAAAAAGTTGAATTGCACAAAAAAAAGGAATTTTGAGCAAAAAAAAATGAATTTGGAACAAAGAACATTATTTTTCAACAAAAAATCTTTAATTTAAAAATGAAAATAATTGATTGAAAAAAATAAATTTTGAAACAAAGGTGTTCAATTTTCAACTTTTAACATAAAAATAATTCATTCAAAAACTGGATTTTAAACAAAATAGTTAAATTTTCAATTAACAAAATTAATTTTCAACTTAAAAAAAACGAATAAAAGTTTTCTTATTAAATTTTCAACCAAAGAAATGAATTTTCAAGTGAAATCATAAATCTTAAACAATTAAAAATTAATTTTGAACAAAAAGTGTTCAATTTAAAAATAAAAATAATTGATTGAAAAAAAAAATTTTTTAAACAAAGTTGTTCAATTTTCAACTTTTAAAATAAAAATAATTCATTTAAAAAACTGGATTTTAAAGAAAATAGTTAAATATCCGAACAAAAAAAATTAATTTTCAACTTTGAAAAAACGAATTAAATTTTTGTTATCAAATTTTCAAGCAAAGAGATACATTTTCAACCAAGATTTCAATTTGAAATAAAAAAAAGTTGAATTGCTCAAAAAAGAGAAATTTTGAGAAAAAAAAATGAATTTGGAACAAAGAACATTATTTTTCAACAAAAATGTTTAATTTAAAAATAAAAATAATTGATTCAAAAAAATAAATTTTGAAACAAAGTTGTTCAATTTTCAACTTTTAAAATAAAAATAATTCATTTAAAAACTGGATTTTAAACAAAATAGTTCAATTTTCAATTTAAAAATTCAATTTTCAACTTTAAAAAATGAATTAAATTTTTGTTATTAAATTTGTAAGCAAAGAAATAAATTTTCAAGTGAAATCATGAATCGTAAACAATTCAAAATCAATTTTGAACAAAAAGTGTTCAATTCAAAAATAAAAATAATTATTTTTAAAATGAATTTTAAAACAAATTAATTTAATTTTCAACTTTTAAATGAAAAATAATTCATTCAAAAAGTGAATTTTAAACCGAATAGTTAAATTGCAAATTAACGAAATTATTTTTTAACTATAAAAAAAACGAATTAAATTTTTGTTATCAAATTTTCAACCAAAGAGATGAATTTTCGACCAAGATTTAAATTTCCAATAAAAAAGAGTTGAATTGAACAAAAAATATCATTTTTCAGCAAAAATAGATGAATTTTCAAAAAAAAAAAAACATTAATTTTTATCAAAAACTGTTTAATGTGAAAATAAAAATAATTGATTTAAAAAATTAATTTTAACCAAGTAGTTCAGTTTAAAAAAAATGATGTCAAGAAGATAAATTTTCTGCCAAATAGTATGAATTTTCAAGAAATTGCATGAAATTTCAACAAACAATTTGAATTTTTACTAACAAAAAAATGTTCAGCCAAACAAGTGAATTTTAAATTTAAATGAAAAATCATTCAACAAAATAATTCATTTTTATAAAAAAGTTTAAGTTTCAACCTTGTCTACTTGAATTTTCAAAAAAATAATAATTTCCCGCCAAAAAGAATAATTCTCTACCAAAAGAATCAAGTTAAAAAAAAATTAAGGGTTAAATTTTCATTTAACAAAATTAATTTTCAACTATAGAAAACGGATTGAATCTTTAAAAATTAAATTTTCAACTAAAGAGATGAATTTTTTACTAAAATCATGAATCTTAAACAATGAGTTAAATTTGAAATAAAAAACAGTCGAATTGAACCAAAAAAATTAATTTTTAACAAAAAATTTTTAATATAAAAATAAAAATAATTAGTTGAAAAAAAAATTAATTTTTAACAAAACAGTTAAGTTTCAACCGAATAGATGAATTTTCAACTAAAATGACGAATAATTAGCAAAATGATTGAATTAAGAAAAAAACCGTTCAAATTTCAACCAAGTAGTTTAACAAAAATAAAAAAAAAACGCATCAAAAGATACATTTTTTGCCAAAAATATGAATTTTCAAAAAATTGCATACAATCTTTAATCAAAAAGTTGAATTTTTAATTGAAAAAGAATATACTGAATAAATGATATTTCATAATTTTATTTATTTTAATTTCACTGATCTAATCAGTAACGTCCACTGATCGAATCAGTAATTTTGAATGATCTAAATAAAGTCATTTTGAGTGATGCAATCAGTAATTTTCACTAGTTAAATCAGTCATTTTGACTGATCTGATCCGTGACATTCAATCTTCCGTCTGTCAAAACTACTGTTTTGTCAGTAGAAATTGTCGACAAATTTAAAAAAAGATGGAAAAAGGTAAATAGGTGACAACCTGTGATGACTGAAAATATTTAATTTGTTTATTATAATTATAGTACTATTCAATTTTAATTATTAACAAAGAGTTGTTTACTTTGTAAACCATCATAAAAATTTGTTGAGAATGTAAGAACTGCTCTTCCAAGTTTATTAATTAATAATAAAATTTTAATTGACGTGAGAAGAGATAAAAATTGATAGAAAAGTGTGCATAAATGATGAGATAAAAAATATAAAAGAAGACTACTTCAAACAATTGATCAAGAAACAGTAAAGTTAATTTTTCAGAATTAAAAGAAAATAGGAAAAAAGTCAAATAATTTCAAAAGATATTTAGCGATTTTTAAAGTTTTGAAAAGATAAAAAAAAAAATTTAATTTGAAAAGATTTCCCAAAATTTATTAAAAATATTTTTTTTCAATCTTTTTTGTCACATCTGAAACAATCAAGCATTTCTGTGCATTTTGTGGATAATCTTAGAAAAATAAAATTTATGTAACCTCAAAAATAAATAAAAAATTTTCAAATCAAATTTTTTATATTTTTAATGTTAGAAAATAAAAATCCAGAATAGTGAAATCACGCGTGCATAGTTTAAAATAATTATTGTTTGTTTATTGGATAAATTCTCATTGCCACATTGCATTGACAATGAATCTGAGCCAATTAATACTCCTTTTTTCTTGTAATCTGAAGTTCGTTTTTGTTCACGTGTATCACTCTTTGACCCAGAATTATCTGCATAATTCTTGTTTAAGTAATTACTGAATTGCTCATTAAACGCATCATGATGCTTTTTATAGCACTCTAAATCCTGACATGAAAGACTTTTATGTTCACCGATTTCTCACTTGTATGCATTTTAATGGAATAAAACACTTTGAATGTAAATCAGTCAAAATTTGACTGTGAAATCAGTCAAAATTTGACTGGTGAAATCAGTCAAAATTTTACTGGTGAAATAAGTCAAAATTTGACTGGTGAAATCAGTAAAGCATGATTTTACTGGAAAAGCAGTCATTTCTACTGAAAAACAGTCATTTTAGCAGATCAGTCAGTCAAGATTTCTGGCTGAATCAGTCATTGGGAATCGCTGATTTTTAGTTAACAGAAGTGACTGATTTTCAGTCAATGGAAGTGCCTGGTCAGACCATTCAGGATTAATTATTTGAATACTGTCATTTCCACTGAAAAACCAGTCATTCTATCAGAATAATCAGTCAATATTTCTGACTGGATCAGTCACTTGAAATTACTGATTTTCAGTGAATGGAAGTGTCTGATTAGACCATTCAGAATTAATTATTCAAACACTTTCATTTCTACTGATAAACCAGTCATTCTAGCAGATGAATCAGTCAATATTTCTGACTGAATCAGTCTCTTGAAATTACTGATTTTCAGTGAATGGAAGTGGCTCATTAGACCATTAGAATTAATTATTTAAACATTGCGATTTCTACTGACAAACCAGTCATGCTAGCAGATTATTCAGTCAATATTTCTGACTGAATCAGTCTCTTGAAATTACTGATTTTCAGTGAATGGAAGTGGCTGATTAGACCATTCAGAATTAATTATTTAAACACTGTCATTTGTACTGGAAAACCAGTCATTTTAGCAAATGAATCTGTCAATATCTCTGACTGAATCAGTCACTTGAAATTACGGGTTTAGAGTCAATGGAAGTGCCTGATCAGACCATTCAGGATTCATTATTTGAACACTGTCATTTCTACTGAAAACCCAGTCATTCTATCAGAATTATCATGCAATATTTCTGACTGACCCAGTCTCTTGAAATTACTGATTTTCATTGAATGGAAGTGGCTCATTAGACCATTCAGAATTAATTATTTAAACACTATTTCTACTGACAAACCAGTCATTCTAGCAGATTAATCAGTCAATATCTCTGACTGAATCCGTCACTTGAAATTACGGGCTTAGAGTTAATGGAAGTGTCAGATCAGACCATTCAGAGTTGAGTATTTAAACACTGTCATTTCTACTTAAAAATCAGTTATTTTAGCAGATTAAGCAGTCAAGATTTCATTTGTATGCATTGTAATAGAATCAAACACTTTCAATTTGAATCAGTCAACATTTGAATAATGAAATCAATCAAGCATGCTTTGAGTGAAAAATCAGTCATTTCTAATGAAAAAACAGTCATTTTAGCAGATTAATCAGTAAAAATTTCTGTCTGAATCAGTGTTTGAAATTACTAATTTTCAGCGAATAGAAGTGATTGGTTTTCGGACAATAGAAGTTACTGATTTTCAGTCAATGTAAGTATTTTATCAGACCATTCAGGATTAATTATTTGAATACTGTCATTACTACTGAAAAACCAGTCATTCTATCAGAATAATCAGTCAATATTTCTGACTGAATCAGTCACTTGAAACTACGGTTTTAGAGTCAATGGAAGTGTCAGATCAGACTATTCAGGATTAATTACTTGAACAATGTCATTTCTACTGAAAAACCAGTCATTCTAGCAGAATAGCAGTCAATATTTCTGACTGAATCAGATACTTGAAATTACTGATTTTAAGTGAACGGAAGTGTCTGATTGGACCATTCAGAATTAATTATTTAAACACTGTTATTTCTACTGACAAACCAGTCATTCTATCAAAATAATCAGTCAATATTTCTGACTGAATCAGTCTCTTGAAAATATTGATTTTCAGTGAATGGAAGTGGCTCATTAGACCATTCAGAATTAATTATTTAAACACTGTTATTTCTACTTAAAAACCAGTTATTTTAGCAGATTAACCAGTCAAGATTTAATTCGTATGCATTGTAATAGAATTAAACACTTTGAATTTAAATCAGTCAACATTTGAATAATGAAATCAATGAAGCATGCTTTGAGTGAAAAATCAGTAATTTCTAATGAAAAACCAGTCATTTCAGCAGATTAATCAGTAAACATTTCTGTCTGAATCAGTGTTTTTGAAATTACTAATTTTCAGCCAATAGAAGTGATTGATTTTCGGGCAATAGAAGTGACAGATTTTCAGTCAATGAAACTGTCTGATCAGACCATTCAGCATTAATTATTCAAACTCTGTCATGTATACTGAAAAACCAGTCGTTTTAGCAAATAATTCAGTCAATATTTCTGACAGAATTAGTCACTTGAAATGATTGACTTTCGGCCAAAAGAAGTGATTAATTACAGGCAATGGAAGTGAATAATTTTCAGTCAATGGAAGTGGCTGATCAGACCATTTAGACACTGTAATTTATACTGAAAAACCAGTCATTTTTGCAGATTGATCAGTCAAGATTTCTGTCTGAATCAGTCACTTGAGGTTACTGATTTTCAGCCAATACAAGTTACTGATATTTTGGCAATAGAAGTGTCTGATCAGACCATTCAAAATTGATTATTTAAACATTGTCATTTCTGCAGGGAAAACCAGTCATTTTTAGCAAATTAATCAGTCAGTATTTCTGACTGAGTCAGTCACTTGAAGTTACTGATTTTAAGTCAATGGAAGTGCCTGATTAGACCATTTAGAATTTATTATTCAAATACTATGATTTTCACTGAAAAACCAGTAATTTTAGCAAATTAGTCAGTCAAGACTTCTGAAAGAATCAGTCTCTTGAAAGTACTGATTTTCAGTTCATGGAAGTGTCTGATCAGATCATTCATAATTAATTATTTAAAAAATGTCATGTACACTGAAAATCAGTAATTTCAGCAAATTAATCAGTCAATATTTCTGATCGAATTAGTAACTTGAAAGTACTGATTTTCAGTTGATAAAAGTGACCTATTTTCAGTCAAGGGAAGTGCCTAATCAGACCACTCATAATTAGTTATTGAAACACTGTCATTTCCACTGCAAAACCAGTAATTCTATCAGATTAATCAGTCAGTATTTCTGACTGCATCAGTCACTTGAAATTACTGATTTTCAGTGAATGGAAGTGTCTGATTAGAACCATTCAGAATTGATTTCTTAACCACTGTCGTTTCTACTGGAAAACCAGTCATTTCAGCAGATTGATCTGTCAAGTTATTTTTTGTGTGCATTACAACAGAATCAAATACTTCGAATTCAAATCAGTCAACATTTGACTAACAAAATCAATCAAGTCCACTTTGACTGGAAAATCAGGCTATTCTACTGAAGAACCAGTCATTTTAGCAGATTGTTTTGTCATGATTTTTGACTGAATCAGTCACTTGAAATCACTGCTTTCCTGTTAATAAATGTAACTGATTTTCAGTCAATGGAAGAGTCTAATCCGACCATTCAGAATTAATTCTTCAGTCACTGTCATTTATATTGGAACACCAGTCATTTTAGCAGATTAACCAGTCAATATTTCTGACTGAATCAGTCACTCGAAATTACTGCTTTTCAGTTAATGAATGTAATTGATTTTCAGTCAATAGAAGTGTCTGATGAAATAATTCAGAATTAATCATTTCGTCACTGTCATTTGTACTGGAAGAACAGTCATTTTAGCAGATTGATCAGTCAATATTTCTGACTGAATCAGGCACTTGAAAGAACTGATTTTCAGTGAATGGAAGAGTCTGGTCAGACCATTCAGAATTTATTATTCACACACTGTGATTTCTACTGAAACACCAGTCGTTTAGCAGAATAATCAGTCACGATTTTTGACTGAATCAGTCACTTGAAATCACTGCTCTTCAATTAATAAATGTGACTGATTTTCAGTCAATCGAAGTCTGTAATCAGATCATTCAGAATTAATTATTGAGTCACTGTCATTTATACTAAAAAACATTCATTTTAGCAGATTAATCAGTCGAATATTCTTGACTGAATCAGTCACTTCAAGTTACTGATTTTCAGTAAATGGAAGTACGTGAGCACAGCATTCAGAATTAATCATTAACACGCTGTCATGTTTACTGAAAAATAACTCATTTCAGCAGGTTAACCAGTCAAAATTTCTGTCTGAATCAGTGTTTGAAATTACTAATTTTCAGCCAATAGAAGTGATTGATTTTCGGGCAATAGAAGTGGCTGATCAGACCATTCAGAATTTATTATTTAAACACTGCCATGTACACTGAGAAACGAGAGATTTTAGCAGATGAATCAGTCAATATTTCTGAATGAATCAGTCACTTAAAATGACTGATTTTCAGCCAATAGAAGTAAATGATTTTCGGGCAACGGAAGAAGTTAATTTTCAGTCACAGACAGTGGCTGATCAGACCAGTCAGAATTTATTATTTAGACATTGTTATTTATACTGAAAGACCAGTCATTTTAACAGATTCATGAGTCAAGATTTCTCAATGGACCAGTCACTTGAAAATACTGATTTTGAGGCAATGGAAGTGCCTGATCAGACCATTCAGAATTTATTATTTGAACAATATGATTTCTACTGAAAAGCCAGTCATTTCAGCAGATTATTCTGTCAAGATTACACTGGTATGAATTACAATAGAATTAAATACTTTAAATTTAAATCAGTCAAAATTTGAATAATAAAATCAATCAAGCCCACTATGACTGGAAAATCAGTCATTTTTGTGGAAACTCCAGTTTTTTAAGCAGATTAGTCAGTCAAGATTTCTGACTGAATCAGTCACTTGAAATTACTGATTTTTAGCCAACAGAAGTGATTGATTTTCAGGCAAAAGAAGTGTCTGATCAGACCATTTAGAATTAATTATTTAAATACTGTGATTTCTACTGAAAAACAATTCATTTCAGCAGAATTATCTGTCAAGATTTCACTGGTATGCATTACAATAGAATAAAACACTTTCAATTTGAATCAGTCAACATTTGACTAATAAAATCAGTCAACATTTGACTAATAAAATCAGTCAACATTTGACTAATAAAATCAGTCAAAATTTGACTAATAAAATCAGTCAAGCCTAATTTGAATGGAAAATCAGTCATTTCTACTAAAAACCACTCATTTTATCAGATTGATCAGTCACGATTTTCGACCGAATCAGTCAATTGAAATCACTAATTTTCAGTTAATAAATGTGACTGATTTTCAGTCAATGGAAGTGTCTAATCAGACCATTCAGAATTAATTATTCATTCACTGTTATTTATACTAAAAACCAGTCACTTTAGCAGATTAATCAGTCAATATTTCTGACTGAATTAGTCACTCGAAATCACTGATTTTCAGTTAAAAGTGACTAATTTTTGGGCAACAGAAGTGACTGATTTTCAGTCAATCGAAGTGTCTGGTCAGAATATTCAAAATTAATTATTTAAATACTGAAAGTTACAGTTTAGATCAGTCAAAATGACTAACTCGATCAGTGGAAGTTGCTGATTAGATCTTTCAGATTCACTTATTTATCCTTCAAAATTACAGATGAAATCATTCAAAATGACTTTTTTCGTGAGTCAAATTGTCTAATTTGAATAGTCACTTTTGACTGATTTTTCAGTCATCAAATCCAAATTATTTTAATAAGACAAAATTGATATTTTTTATGAAAGATAGTTTGAAATTATTCAATGAATTATTACTTTTATTTTCAAAAATATTTTTTAAACCGTCCCTAACATTAGTTTGACATAAAACAGCTATTTTGAATTTTTCGGGCATTTCCCGGGCACAATACAAGAAGATTTTTTCAATTTAAAAAAAAAATGAGTTTTGCCATTTAACATTCCAAGTTAATTTTAAAAGCCCGTGCGTCGATCGATTTGAAAAAAAATTATTTCCCTAGAAAACGAAAAAAGCAATTTTCCTGCAAATAACCTTTTAATAATTTCAGGTACGATTGGAAAATCAAAAAGAGTGCAGGAAAAGCCGACCCAGGCTGTTAAATGCGATTCTATTTGTTCTTTTGATAGTGTTGTCGACTTAGCTGGTAATTGATTTATACGTATTTAATTATATATAAATATCATAAAATTTATTTAAAATTTTTAAAAAAATTGTTTCCAATATTTTTAGGGTTTCGTAGCCCTGGACAGAAACCCTTATAGTTTCGGTCGTGTGTCCGCCCATCCTACTTTTTCCCTAGGAGGGGAAGTGAAGGGAAAATAAGGGAAATGTGAGGTGGGAAGTTCGGGAAAAAAGGGCTGGTGAAGAGAGGGGGAATCAGTGGAAATTAGGGGAGGGTGAATGGGGGAAGTGAGTAGTGGGGAAGAAGGGGAAGTGACGGGAAATAGAAGGTGCGGAAATAAGGAGAAGTAATGGGAAATGATGAGTGGGGGGTATGCTAAGTCCTGGAAAATCGTGGGAGAAGTAGAGGAGGGGAAGAATGGGAAGTGAGGGAAAATTAGGGGTGGCGAAGAGAGAGGAGGTAACTAGGGGAAGTGAAAAAAATGGGAGGTAGTGAAGAGAGGGGAAATGAGGGAAGGAGAATTGAGTAGTGCTGATGTAGGGGAAGTGAGTATTGGATATGTAAGGGAAGTGAAGGGAAATGAAAGGTGTGGAAATATGTATGGAGATAAGTGTGGAAATAAGGAGAAAATGGTGGAAAAGTAGTGGAAGTGAGAAGTGTTGAAGTAGGGTAAGTGAAGGCAAATGAAACGTGTTAAAGTGAGCAGTAGTGCGGTGAAATATTGGTTGGGGAGTAGGGGTAGTGCAGGAAAATGATGGGAGGAAAAGTAGGGAAAGCGAGGGAAAGTAAGGAGGGGGGACTCAGTCTATAACGGAAATTTACGGTGGAAAAATGGGAGGAAATGAAGAAAGAAGATGTAGATGAAAAGAGGGGAGGGTAAGTATAATAACACAGGGTAGGGGAAGAGAGAGGAAATTAGGTGATAGAAAGTAAGGGAAATAAGAAAAGGGACAATAGGGGAAAAGACGGTTGAGGAAGTGAGAAGAAATTAAGTGAGGTGAATTAGAAGAAATGGGGGGAGAAAAGGGAGGGAAAATGAGAAGTTTGGAAGTATCGGAAGTAAGGGGAAATGAGGGTAGGGAGAGTAGGAGAAGTGGGAGAAAAATGATGGGAGAAGAAGTATACGAAGTGATGGGATGGGAACGGGGGTAATGAGGGGAAATTTGGGGAGGAGAAGTAGGAGAAGGGGTGTGTCAGTTCGGAAAGTGAGGTGAGGGGTAAGTAGATGAGGAAGAAGTTGGGTAAAGGAGGATGGAAGCGAAGGTTAAATTGTGGTTTGGGAATGTAGGGGGAGTAGCGAAAGGAGAGTATGGGAGGATGTTTGAACGACTTAATTAATGTCTTAATCGGCTACGAAACCCTTTTTTGTAGGTGCACAGCGTCCACCTTGTCTAACTTTTTCTACTTCATTCTTTACTTTAGGTTTGGCACTGACGATAGAGGAAGAGGAAGAAATTGCTAAGAATCTAAGGAAACGAAAAAAGGTGATACAAAAGGGGCAAAAGCAGAAAAAGGGAGGAGAGGTAAATGAGGGACAAGAGGTGGTCGAAATAAAGACACCTGAAGTGGAAGAAGAAAAAGAAGAAAAAGCAGAGGAAGAAGAAAAAGAAGAGAAAGAAGAAAAAGAAGAAAAAGAAATAGAAAAAGAAGTAGAAGTAGAAAGAGAAGTAGAAGAAGAAGAAGAAGTAGTTACTAAGGAAGAGTAAACAAGGGCCAAAAAATCCCCACAAAAAACGTTAGAAATTTAGTTTATAATAAAAATAAAAATAAAAATAAAAATAAAAATTTCGAAAAACTATTCATATGTTAAAAGTTTTTATATACTGAAATTCGAATTTAAATCAGATTAAAGAAATTATAAAGCAAATGATTGAAATTATTCCTAAAATTTGTAGAAAATTTTTGCGATGAATTTTTAAAGGAAAAAAGCAAAATGTTTTTAAGATCCTGTAAAGTGCAAAAGATTCCTTTAAAATTTTCCGGGTTCTTTTGCGACAGTTTTGTAAATTTGAATTTTTTCTAGAAATCGTGTGAAAATTTTTTTATTTCCTCAAAAGCTATCTGTCCTAGTATTTCACTAGTTTTCTCTCAGTCTCAAATTTGCCCTTTCCATATCTTCCTAGTAGATCACTAGTTTCCCCTTGGTCCCAAATTTGCCATCTCCAGAGTTCCCTAGTAGTTTACTAGTGTCCATAAGTCCTACTTTCGCCCTTTTCATCGCACCCTAGTATTTTCCTAGTGCTCCTAAGTACTAATTTCGCCTTTTCAGTAGCTTCCTAGTAGTTCATCATTGCCCTTCCAGAGCTTACTAGTAGTTCACCATTGCATTTCCAGAGCTTCCTAGTAGTTCACTATTGCCTTTCCAGAGCTTCCTAGTAGTTCACAATTGCCTTTCAGAGTTTCATAGTAATTCGCAATTGCCTTTCCAGAGCTTCCTAGTATTTCGCCATTGTCTTTCCAGAGCTTCCTAGTAGTTCAACATTGCCTTTCCAGAGCTTCCTAGTAGTTCAACATTGCCTTTCCAGAGCTATCTAGTAGTTCACCATTGCCAATCCAGAGCTTCCTAGTAGTTCACCATGGCCTTTCCAGAGCTTCCTAGTAGTTCACCATTGCCTTTCCAGAGCCTCCTAGTAGTTCATCATTGCCTCAAATCCCAATGTCACCCTTTCCAGCGTTTCCCATTGGTCACTAGTGCCCCAAAAACCACAAATTCGGCATTTCAGCATGTCCTATTTGTTCACTAGTGTTCTTTGAGTTTCAAATTTTACCTTTATTTCGAACCTTAGTAATTCACAAGAGCAACCCAAATCCATAATTCGCCTTTTCTTGCGTTTCTAGTAGTTCACTAGTGTGCCAGAGTACTAATTTCGCCCTCTCCAGCGCTACCTAGTAGTTCATCAGTGTCCCACCAGCCCAGATCCACCCTTTCGAGAGCTCCCTAGTACCTCTTTAGTACCCCAAATAAAAAATCACTCTTTCCAGCGTTCGCTAGTAGTTCACTAATACCCTAGTAGTCCACTAGTGCACGTAAGTACTACTTTCGCCACTTTCTGTGCTCATCCCTCCCTAGTAGCTCACAATTTTCCCTTGAGTCTCAAATTCGCACTTTCCAACATTACCTAGTAGTTCACTAGTATCCTCTAAGTCCTCAATTCACCCTTTCCAGCGTTCACTAATAGTTCACTGGTGCCTCCTAAATCCCAAATATACCTTTTTCAGCAAATTCACCCTTTTCAGCGTTCTCTAGTGGTTCACTTGTGTCTCCTAAGTCTTTTCGCATTTTCCAGCTTTCCCTAGTAGTTAACTAGTTTCCCTTAAATCCTGTCATGCAAAAATTCGCCCTTCACAGCACTCCCTAGTAGTTCACTAGTGCCCCTCAAATCCTAGACTTCGCGCTTTCTAGCACCCCTAGTAGTTCACTAGTTTCCCTTGGATCCAAAAATTAGCGCTATATATAGCTCTCTAGTAGTTTACTAGTGCCCTCAGTTACTTATTTCCCGCTCTCCAGTGCTTCCTTGTTATTCACTAGTGTTCGCATGTCCTAAAATTTACGCTTTCTAACGCTCCCTAATAGTTCACTGGTGCCCCCTAAGTCCTAATTTCACCCTTTCCAGCACTCCCTAGTAGGACTATATTCTCCCTTCTCAGTGCTTCCTTGTTATACACTAGTGTCCCCAAGTCCCAAAATATTCGCTTTCTAGGGCTCCCTAGTAGGGTCCACTAGCGTCCCTTAAATCAAGTAATTCGCGCTGTCAAGCACTCCCTAGTAGTTCACCAGTGTTCATGTAATCGATAAATTTGCGCATTCTAGCTCTTCCTAGTAGTTCACTAGTGCCCCTTAAGTACCAACTTCTCCCTTTTCAGCGATAACATGTTATTCAACTAGTGCCCCCAAGTTCCAAAATTTATGCTCTCTAGCGCTCTCTAGTAGTTCACTAGTATCCCTTCAATCCACAAATTCGCGCTTGCTGATGCTCCCTAGTAGTTCAATAGTGCCCCTTGAATCCACAAATTCGCGCTTTCTAGTGCTCCCTAGTATTTCACTAGCGACCCTGAAATTCAAAAATTCGCGCTTTCTAGCGTTCCCTAGTAGTTAACAAGTGCCTTTAAATCCTACTTTCTCCCTTTTCAGTGCCTCCTTGGTATTCTTTTGCGTTCCCAAGTCCCAAAATTTTCTTCCTAGCACTCCCTAGTAGTGCACCATTGTACCTTAATTACAAACTTCCCACTTATTGGCGTTTTCCTGTTATTCACTAGTGTCCCCAATTCCATAATTTTATCTTTCTGAGGCTCCCTAGTAGTTTACTATTGCCCCTTGAATCCAAAAATTCGCGACTTCTAGCAGTTCCTAGTAGTTCACGAGTGCCCCTGTAATTCGAAAATTCTCGTTGAAGCTCTTCCTAGTAGGTCACTAGTGTACCTTAATTACAAACTTCTCCCTTTTTTCCTTGTTATTTACTAGTGCCCCCAATTCCCAAAATTTTATCTTTCTGGGGCTCCCTAGTAGTTCACTAGTGCCCCTTAAATAAAAAAATTAGCGATTTCTAGCACTCCCTAGTAGCTCACCAGTGCCCCTTGAATCTGAAAATTCGCGCTTTCTAGCGCTCCCTAGTAGTTCACTTGTGTTCCTTAAATCTAAAAATTTGCGCTTTCTAGCGCGCCCTAGTAGTTCACTAGCGCCCCTGAAATCCAAAAAAGTCGCGCTTTCTAACGGTCCCTAGTAGTTCACTAGTGTTCCTCAAATGAAAAATTCGCGCTTTCTAGCATTCCCTAGAAGTTCACTAGTGTTCCTTGAATAAAAAAAAATCGAGCTTTCTAGCATTCCCTAGTATTTCACTAGTGCCCCTTGAATCTAAAAATTCGCGCTTTCTCGCGCGCCCTAGTAGTGCACTAGTGTCTCTGAAATCCAAAAAATCGCGCATTCTAGCACTCCCTAGTAGTGCACCAGTGTACCTTAATTACAAACTTTTCCCTTTTTAGCTTTTCCTTGTCATTCACTAGTGTCCCCAATTCCCAAAATGTTATCTTTCTGGGTATCCCTAGTAGTTCATTAGCGTCCTTTAAATAAAAAAATTTCGCGCTTTCTAGCAATCCCTAGTAGTTTACCAGTGCCCCTGAAATTCGAAGATTCGCCACTTCTGGCTCTTCCTAGTAGTTCACTAGTGTAATTAATTACCAACTTCTTCCTTTTTAGCGCTTCCTTGTTATTCACTAGTGTCCCCAATTCCCAAAATTTTATCTTTCTGGGACTCCCTAGTAGTTAACTATTGTCCCTTGAATAAAAAAATTCGCGCTTTCCAGCACCCCCTAGTAGTTCACTAGTGCCCCTGAAATCCAAAAATTCGCGTTTTCTAGCGCTACCTAGTAGTTAACTAGTGTTTTTCAATGCTACTTTCTCCCTTTTCAGTGTTTCCTTGGTATTCACTTGCGTCCGCAATTCCCAAAATTTTCACTTTCCAGAGCTCCCTAGTAGTTCACGAGTGTTCGTAAAATAAAAAAATTTGCGCTTCCTAGAACTCCCTAGTAGTTCACCAGTGTCCCTGGAATGAGAAAATTCGCGCTTTCTAGCTCTTCCTAGTAGTTCACTAGTGTACCTTAATTACCAACTTCTCCCTTTTTAGCGTTTCCTTGTTATTCACTAGTGTCCCCAATTCTTAAAATTTTATCTTTCTGGGACTCCCTAGTAGTTCACTAGTGTCCCTTGAATCAAAAATTCGCACATTCTATTACTCACTAGTAGTTCACTAGTATTCCTGAAATCCACATATTCGCGCTTTCCAGCACCCCCTAGTAGTTCACTAGTGTCCCTGAAATCCAAAAATGAATTCGCGTTTTTTAGCGCTCCCTAGTAGTTAACTAGTGCCTTCCAATGCTACTGTTTCCCTTTTCAGTGCTTCCTTGGTATTCACTTGCGTCCCCGAGTCCCAAAACTTTCACTTTCCAGGGCTCCCTAGTAGTTCACTAGTGTCCCTTAAATAACAAAATTCGCGCTTCTTAGCACACCCTAGTAGTTCACCAGTGTCCCTGAAATTCGAAAATTCGCGCTTTCTAGCACTCCCTAGTATTTCACTAGTGCCTTTAAATACTACTTTCTCCCTTCTCAGTGTTTCCTTGTTATTCACTAGTGTCCCCAAGTCCATAATTTTATCTTTCTGAGGCTCCCTAGTAGTTCACTAGTGCCCCTTAAATAAAAAATTAGCGATTTCTAGCACTCCCTAGTAGTTTACCAGTGCCCTTGAATCTAAACATTCGCGCTTTCTAGCGCGCCCTAGTAGTTCACTAGTGTCCCTGAAATCCAAAAAAAAATCGCGCTTTCTAACGCTCCCTAGTAGTTCACTAGTGTCCCTGAAATCCAAAAAAAATCGCGCTTTCTAACGCTCCCTAGTAGTTCACTAGTGTCCCTGAAATCCAAAAAAAATCGCGCTTTCTAACGCTCCCTAGTAGTTCACTAGTGTTCGAAAAAATCACACAGCACTAGAAAAATAAATTTGATCATTATTTTGCATAAATTGCAAAATAAGTACCTTAACAACTTCCTAAGAAGTGACCGTCAGACCTAAATAGATAATAATTTGATTCGTGTTTGAATTGCTGTACATCAGCGACTCCTTATCAAAGACTTCTCAGTGTCTACGCTCATTATCACATTTCTTTAAAACTCTTTCGGAAATCCCACGCATTTCATCATATCGAATGTGTTCAGTGAACGGACGGTCGTCAAAGAAGACGTTAGTCGTACTTACAAAATAATGGTTCATACCGGTGTTACACCCTTGCACAAGCAATGGGCTCGCTTGTCTCAGGAAACCGAAAGAATATCCTTAGAATTTTTATTTCACCCGCGGAATGAAAAAATTTGTGATTCAGGAAAATCTATGAGTAAGTACCATTTTTGGATCAGGATTCAGGAAACTAAAATAAAAATAAATCAAAATTTAAATTCTTCTTCCACGTTTTAGTGTTTATTTGACATTTATTTTCCGGGCAATGAAAATCAATTTTTCAACGAGTAGGAAGTGAAGACCGAAACGTTGATAGATTTTTTGTTTCTGAAAAAGAGGAAAAAAGGTTACCTCAAAAACCACTTTCTTTCTCGTTTTTATTTTCAAATCGTGTTGAAAAAAAATTTACGAAAAATCGGCCAACGTTTTGGTATTCATTCAAATCTATTTTCCAAATGACATGAAACAAAAAAAAATTAACAAGTCTAAAATGAAGACCAAAACGTTGGTAGTTTTCGGTTTTTGAAAAAGAGGAATGAAAATAATTCAACCTTCAAATGTCCTTGCTTCTATTTTTTCACACGCTTTTTCCTGAAATTAATATATCTTCAAGCAAATCAAAAATGAAGACCG
Organism: Andricus quercusramuli; assembly: GCA_932178445.1. Lineage (NCBI taxonomy): Eukaryota > Metazoa > Arthropoda > Insecta > Hymenoptera > Cynipidae > Andricus > Andricus quercusramuli. The sequence goes on from CAKNXH010082716.1 coordinate 23,239, forward strand.
AAACGTTGGTAGTTTTTTGTTTTTCATAACGAGGAAAGAAAAATAGGCAAACCCTCAATTTTTTTTTCTGTTCCTCTCGGTTTTTAATCACAATTAAAAAACATTACAACAAATCGGTCAACGTTTTGGTTTTCATTCAACTTCATTTTCCAAATAACAAAAAAAAAATTTCAACAAGTCAAAAATGAAGACCGAAACGTTGGTAGTTTTTTGTTTTTGATAATGAGGAAAGAAGAATAGGCAAACCCTCAATTCTCTTTTTTTTTGTTCCTCTCAGTTTTTAATAACAATTAAAAAACATCCCAAAAAATCTGCCAACGTTTCGGTCTTCAATCAAATTTATTTTCCAAAAAATAAAGAACAAACAAAATTTTCAACAAGTCAAAAATGAACACCGAAACGTTGGTAGTTATTTGTTTTTGATAACGAGGAAAGAAAAATAGGCAAACACTCAATTCTCTTTTTTCTGTTCCTCTCGGTTTTTAATCAAAATTAAAA
>CAKNXH010082732.1:0-10518 GCA_932178445.1 Andricus quercusramuli
TGTGCTTTGTAGCAGAGTATCCTGCCTGTGCTTTGTAGCAGGGCATTCTTTCCAAAATTCACCTAAGTTCCTTACAAATATGTCATTTTAGAATGAATTTAAATACTAACAAAAGCATAAAGCGTAAATTCAAATCAAGAGGAGGTAAAAAGATTAAAGAACTTGTTGACAAAATAAACATTTCAAGTTCACACGTAGAATCCGAAAAAGAAATCCAAAACGATAACGAATTTCAAATTATATTTAACTCTTTGTTTGTCAGGACTGAAGCTTTCATGACAATCAAAAGTTAAAAGACTGAACCTAGTTTGCTCGATAATCACCTATCTTTCTATTTCAAAAAGTTATGCCAAAATTTGTTCTGTCTCTTTTACGTATGGTTAAAAACTCTATTAAAAAACTGAGATACAAAAAACTTGACAATTAAAAAAAAAGCACTGGAACTCAAACTTCGAATTTCTTCTATTACTTGTCTATGATATTTATTTCTTTATGATATAAACCTGTCTATATTATTTCTTTCTCTGTGATCTGAACCTGTCTATATTATTTCTCTTATTCTCACCTGTCAATGATTTTTACCTGCATATTATATTTACATGTATGTGTCCATATTTATCATTTATAAAACGTGTGTGAACTTCTAACCCAAAAAGTGTCAAAGTATTCAAAAATTATGAAATGAAAAATTATAAATGTCCGCCCCAGGTTTAAACAGAAACTTTGAAAAACGCGTTACAAGAAATCAAGCACAGAGACCCCGCGTTAGCAGAAATAGTAGAAAATACACAAAATCTTCCCATACGAACAAAAAAATCTCTAAACTTTAATCAAGAAATTTTAGAAAAACAAGACTCACCGATAGTCCAAAGACTAAAAGATAATAGTGTAATTTATGCTTCAAACTCGAATTTCGACGAAACATTAGCAAACGATACCCTTCTAGATGAAACTTTAACAAACAGCAGAATAAACTTCAGAGCGAATTCCACTGTTGCAGATTCAGAAAAATCAGTAGAAAACCAAGAAACTTCCATAGGAAAATCAGTTAATTCATTTTCAATCTCTTTTTCCGATTCGCAAAAATCACAAGAAAAGCAAACAACACTTTTCTCAGAACAAATAAATTCAAATATCGAAATAAAAAACGTTGATAAGCAAATTAAAATCGAACATATTTTACCAGAAATAATAATAACAAACCCTAACGGAGACAATTTCCATTTATCAGACTCAGACTCTGAAATTAAAAAAGACAGTATGAGTAAACTCCCTAACAACCAGCAAATCTCACTTCGAGATGCGCTCGAAGTCGTTCCCCTGTTCGACGGAACAAATAACGTTCCCTTTTCACATTTCATAGAATCATGTTTTGAAGCAAGATCAATGGTCCCTAACGCCGAAGCCGAAGCAAATCTAGTGAAACTACTTCGTTCTAAAATCTCGGGAGAAGCAAGAAAATGCATTTATGGTCATACATTTTATTCAATAGAAGAATTAGTAAATAAACTCAAAACGGTATACGCTCCTACTAAAACAGTATATCAACTCCAAGGGGAACTCGGTAATATATATATGTGGGAAAATGAAAACGTAATATCTTATGCTTCGCGTATTAAAGAAATTACTGATAGAATAATTGACGCTCATAAAATGAACAATAAAGGAACAACCGAAAAATCCTTTCAAACTGAATTAGAAAATTACGCGATGGATCATTTTATTAGAGGACTTAGACCAGAATTAGAAATGAGAATAGGAACAGCTGATTCATTTTCGCAACTTGCTACTAAAGCAATTGAAATTGAGAAAAGATTAGCAACTAACAAAGACATAAGAAAAGAATCGCGACCTGTTCCTTATTCAGGAGAAACTTCTAAATCCAATAAAGTACACTTTACAAGAGGAGAAAATGCACAATGTCAATTTTGCGAAAAAACAGGTCACGTAGCATCAGTATGTCGTATTCTTGCAAGACAATTATCAAACCCTCAAAATACTCAATTTAATCGAACAAATAATTCTCAGACACAATTTCCTAATAATTATTCAAAACCTTACTTTAATAATAACAATAATCAAAGACAATTTTTTCCGAATAATTTCCAAAATCAAAGACAATTTCATCCAAATAATTTTCAAAGACAATCATTTCCTAATAATTCTCTAAATCAAAGACAATCTTTTCCTAATTATCCCCAAAATCAAACTAATAATCGATTTCAAGCACAATACAATTGGTCAAATGACAAACCCCGATATGAGCCGTGGGGACTTCAGAATAAATACAACCAAGATAGACCCCCGTGGAGAGAACAGGGTCCTAGCCAACAATGGAATAGAAATTACTCTCGAAACGACCCAAAAGACGTGAATAACTATCTGCCTAAACCTAATAAAATAATATGTCACTATTGCAAAGAACCGGGTCATGTAATTAATGATTGCCATAAAAGACAACATAATAATCAATACCAACAGCAACAACCGCAACAATTAAATCCTCCTCAACAAATAAATTCGGAAAACTGCAATGCCCTTCCCAGACCGGTTGCTCAGAGAAAGGCCTAAAGAAAAAATTAAATGCATCCGATCCTAATTCTGAAAATATAGATGAACTAAAAACAGTAAAAGTAAACTTAAGCATCACTGATACTATACCTCACATAACGCTATCAGCAAACGGTTTGAATAATCCTGTAAGATTAATGATTGATACAGGTGCAGGTCCTAATTTAATTAAAGAAAAAGCAGTCGAATCGTGCGTAAACATTAATAAACAACATTGTCTGAAACTTACTGGAATTAACGAACACCCAGTATACACTCTCGGTCAAATAACAATAAACATTCTAGAATTTCCAACAATTTTTAATATAATTTCCAATGAAGTACCAGTAGAACACGACGGAGTCTTAGGAAGTGAATATTTTCGCAAAAACAATGTAAAAATAAATTATGCAGAAAAGCAACTAGAAATCAATGAAAAACACTACCCTTTTGACTCTTCTGAAATAATCACAATTCCGCCTAGAACAATTTCTGATTTTTATATACAAGTTAAAAACAAGGATAAGGAAATAGAATACGTCCCTGAATTGTTGCCTAAAGACAGTGGTATATATTTCGGAAACGCAATAGTTAAAAATAACAACGGTAAAGCATATTTAGAAATCGCTAATACTCGTGAAGAACCAGTAGTACTTGCAATTCCAACTGTAGAAATTCTCGACTTTGAAGAATTGACACCTGAAGATAACGAAGCTTTTATTACACAAAATCAAAATGAAAATAATAAATATCAAACAGTCGAACAAGTTCTTAGCTGTTTTCTAAATTCAAATAAGAATGGAGATTATGTTCACAAAACCTTTAATATTACAAATAAAGATAGAGTCAAGTCTATAAAAGAACTATTACGTCTCGAACATTTAAATAAAGAAGAATACGCACATGTAGAAAAACTCATTAAACAAAAATAATAAAGCCATCACAATCTCCATATAATACACCAGTATTTCCAGTCCCTAAGAAACCGGACTTTCAGGGAAAAATAAAATGGCGTATGGTTTTAGATTATCGCAAATTGAACGAAAAAACTATCAGTGATTCATATCCACTTCCAAATATTACAGAAATTTTAGATCAATTAGGGAAATCCCAATACTTTTCGGTATTTGACTTAGCATGGGGATTCCATCAGATAAAAATGTACCCTAGAGATTCACACAAAACAGCCTTTTCAACTCCCTTCGGACACTATGAATTCGACCGCAAGCCGTTTGGTTTAAAAAACGCCCCTGCCACCTTTCAACGCCTTATGGACTTAGTATTGACTGGCCTTCAAGGCACCGAACTTTTCGTCTACCTAGATGATATAGTTATTTATGCGGATACATTAGAAGAACATGATGAAAAATTCACAGAATTAATAAATAGATTACATAACGCAAATCTTAAATTACAACCTGACAAATGCGAATTTTTGCGTCCTGAAGTAAAATACCTAGGACATATTATCGATAAAAATGGAGTGAGACCAGACCCTAAAAAAGTAGAAGCCGTCAAAAAATTTCCAGTTCCTAAAAAACCAAAAAATATCAAAGAATTCATAGGATTAGCAGGATATTATAGAAAATTTGTCGACGGATTTTCAAAAATCGCCGCACCTCTAAATAAATTATTGAAAAAAGACACACCATTTGTATGGACAGAATCCCAGCAAACTGCATTTGACACATTAAAGGAAAATTATGTAACGCGCCTTTATTACAAAGACCAGATTTCTCGCAACCTTTTGTACTAACGACAGATGCATCAGGATTTGCCGTTGGTGGAATTTTATCACAAGGAAAAATTGGCAAAGATAAACCCATTGCTTACGCCTCTCGAAGTTTAAATGATAATGAAAGAAAGTATGATACTTATCAAAAAGAAGCCCTAGCAATTATATTTTGTGTAACACATTTCCGCCCATATCTATACGGACACAAATTTACGCTAGTAACCGATCACAAACCATTAGTTTGGTTTCAAAATTGCAAAGATCCTTGTTCTAGAGTAACAAGATGGAAATTAAAATTAGCTGAATATGACTTTCAAGTTGTTTATAAAGCAGGAAAATGAATGTAAATGCAGACGCGTTATCAAGAAACCCCACAGATGTTAATGACGAAATAGAAGAAGAAGATATTAAAATAAAAGAAGAAGTTACTCAAGTAAAAGAGGAAGATATTAAAATAAATGAAAAAGTTACTCAAATAAAAGAAGAAAATATTAAAATAAAAGAAGATATTAAAATGAAAGAAAAAGATACTCAAATACAAGAAGAAGATACTAAAATAAAAGAAGAAGATACTAAGATATATGAAAAAGATACTAAAATAATGAAAGTTAATCAAGAAACATACTCTACGCGCTCAAAATCAAATTCAAAATCGAGTTCTAACAGAGACTCACAATCAAGTTCAAAATCGAGTACTAATAAAGAATCAAAATCTAATTTTACTGATTCATGTTTAAACTCACAGTCGAGTTTCAATCCAAGTTCAAGTTCAAATTCTAATATGAAAATAAATAAAGAAAATGATATTCTCACTGAAGAATTATTTAATCAAGTTAAAGAAAGAATTTATGTGTTACTAAATCGAATGGACCTCTCAAATCTAAATGAAATAAAAGAATCAATATACCACGCAATGGTAACAAGAGGAAAATCAAGAAATCAAACTGAAGAAACTAAAAATCCAGTTAATAGGCAAGAAAATATTCAAGAAACCTTTGAAGAAGATAATAGCGAAGATAATTACGAAAAGGACTCTCAAGAAGAAATCATTATTAAGAAAAAACGAGGTAGACCACGCAAGGCTACATTAAAAACAAAAAACTTTATCCCTACTCTTGCAGCAAAAAAGAGGGGAAGACCAAGAAAAGAAATTATTACTAAATCAAAAAAGTACAATGAAGTAAAAACGGACGTTAATCCTGATTATATATCAGACAACTCAGACTCTGACCCAGATTATGATGAAAATATAAAGAAGAAAAAGAAATCCTGTAAGAAAAAGAAGAAATTGGAAACCCAAGAAGAAGAAGAAGATAGCAACGCAGAAAATCCAGATTATTTTTCCAGTTCCAGTGAATCAAGCGAAAATGAAAAATTAAGCTATCCTGAAGAAAATTTTTTAGAAAATTACAATGAAAATTTAAACGATGAAAATTTCAATGAAAATTTGTTTAATTGAGATGAAATTAATCCTGATTTTAATGAAGATTTATCAGAAACAAATGACAATAAAGAAACACATGACGGAGATTCAGCACAAAATCGTCCGCCCCCAGAGCCGCCGCCAGATAAACCAGCCGTCGGAACGTCAACTAAGCATCCAAATATAATAGACTGCCGCGATAAAATTACAATGAGAAAAGATAACTATGCATACTTTACTACAACGAATGGAGAACCCCGAGATAATGGATCAGAATTATTATTGAAGCGTGAACAATTACCCAAGTTTGCAAACCTTCAGAAAGGTCTTGCCAATGAAATTCATAAAGGAAAAAAGTATCACATAGCCCTTCCTATCGAAGAAGAAGAAAAAGAAAATCTTGCAGAAACACTAAATAGTATAAAGTTAACCATTTTTTCCTTGCATAATATAGCCAGCAAATTAAACTTAAAATCAATCAGTATAGTTAAAACTGGTTACGTAAATAATATACCATGGGAAGAAATCTTAACTCAACTAAAATCCGTATTTTCAGAATCAAATAGAAAGATAATTATTTGCTCAGGAATCACACGATATCCCACAAAAGAACAGAAAAATGAAATTTTAGTAGAAGCTCATTCATCAGCATTAGGTGGTCACAAAGGAGTGACAAAAACATACAATAGAACACGACAACATTTTTTCTGGGAGAACATGAAAATAGACATACAAAAATATATTCAACTTTGTTTACAATGTCAACTTAAAAAATTGGTACGCGTCAAAACAAAAAATCCAATGGTCATAACTGACACCCCAGGAACCGCATTCGAGAAAATATCAATGGATATCGTAGGAAAATTACCAAAAACCGAAAAAGGACATGAATATATATTAACAATTCAAGATAACTTTACCAAATTTTGTGTAGCTTGTGCCCTTCCCAACCATCAAGCTAGCACAATAGCAGACGCATTTGTAAAGAAATTTATTTGCACTTTTGGCTCACCAAGAGGTGTTTTAACTGATCAAGGTAAAGATTTTTTGAGTAACTTACTACGAAGATTCGCTAAAAGATTTCGTATCAGACAATTTAAAACTACGGCATTTCACCCACAATCAAACGGATCTTTGGAAAGATCTCATCACGTCTTAGCGGAATATTTAAAACAATTTACAGAGAAAAATGCATAATGGGATGATTGGTTAGAATTAGCCACATTTTCTTATAATACCAGTGTTCATGAAGCAACAAAATGTACCCCGTACGAATTAGTTTTTGGAAAACTAGCTCGATTACCTTCCAGTGAACCCCCGCCAGAACATGAAAAATTACAAACGTATGATGACTATACAAAAAATCTAGTAACAAGATTACATGGAATTCGCGAACTAGCCCGACAAAATTTAATTTCAGCTAAAGAAAAATCAAAACAATATTATGATAGAAAAATCAATCCTCAAGAATTCAAAGTAGGAGACAAAATATTTTTATTAGAAGGAGGAAAAATCAAAAAGCTCAACAATCAATATTCAGGACCATACGAAGTATTAGAAATTCCAGGAAAAGGAAACGTCTAAATTCAAATAAAAAACTCCCCAAGAGTCGTACACATTAATCGACTTAAGCGCTTACTGATTGATTTACCAGAAACAAAGTCAAAATCTTCTAAAAAAGTGAAATAACTTCGATAAATAATTTTTTTTTCTCATTCTTATTCTCAAATTTAACTAAAATGCTTTTTTTTATATAAAATTCCAAATTCAACGTCATATAAAATAATTACAAATATTGATTTATTTTTTAAATTAGATTTCATTGAATAGCTAAAATTCTTTATAAGATTTTATTCATGAATTATAACTATCGAATTAGACATGTTGAATAATACTAATTCATGTCTGGATTTATTTTCCAGAATCCAGCCATCGAGAAGCAATATGTCTTGGCATACAATATCGCTTTCCTAATTCAATGTTATTTATCCAACAGCAAAACCATTAAAATCTTATATCAGATATTGAAAATGTGATATGCTTTCAACTTAAGCCTCTAAAAAATTTAAATTTTATTTTTTTTATCATATCACAGAAGTTAAACATCTTCCTTTAGTTTCTACGACGTCAATTCAAGAATACATTTGTCAGTATATCAATTAAAGTTAACCCCTTATAGAAGATCTATTAGCTTAAATTGAATTATTCTCCTAAAGCAAGACATTAATTTTACCAAATTGAATTATTTTTTTCTCTAAACTATGATAATAAAAAATTATAACTATTCATAAAAAAGATAGAAAAGCAATAGTTTTGTACCTTAATTATAATCCATTTTTCTGTCGTACTTCCCATGATAACTTCTTTCCCAAACTGACCTTTATTTTAAAATCTCAAGTATACATATGGGATAGATATAGTAGATAATAGAACCCCACTTTTGAAATACATTTTTCCTACGAACCAATCAAAATAAAGAAGTCCTTGACCACACCCCCATAACAGCATCTATTGCAACCTCAGAAGAAGACCCCTATTCCTAATCTTAGTATATTCAACTCCTATACTTACCACTACTTTATACAACCTAGAATTTGAAACTGTTTTAAAACCCCAACCTACATTCATCTCTCTTTTTCTATTTACCTCTCACTCAATGTCTTACTTATTTTCCAATCTACATTCATACATCATGTATCCTAATGAAGCATTAATTGCAAGAACTTTGAAATAAATAAGTTGATTATTAATTTATTTTGCTTAAACCTTTACATAAAATCATAAAATATTTAAAAAAAAAGCAAAAATTAATTATGACTATTCTATACATTCACTCATTTCTCACTCAATCACTTCTTATCTATTCAATTCTCACTTATAACTTTCTCAAGAATTTTTTTTCAGGTAATTTTATTTTTTTTTCCTTGCTAATTTTTCTATTTTTTTATCAGATATGTGAATTCACGTACTTAAAGAAATTTTGAACTATGTAAGGTTGGAATCTTTTCTTTCTTTTCTGCACAGAAATTATTCCAACTCCTGAAAGCCCAAAGATTGTGCACTCAGACTATATGGACGGCATTGATCCATACGGCTATTCAAAACGTAACAATTACCTAGTTAATACTTATTGTTTTCCACGGAAATCAAAATTATTTAGATTCATGTTGGAAAATAAAGCATCTATAAAAAAACAGCAACAATCATAATGCTTTGCGAAGATGCTAAACATAAAAAATTCTATTTTTTACCAGAAAGCCCTATCAAATTTTGTAAAACTAGCTTCCTTCTAGTTACTTCAAATTGTAAAGCATTTTTCCGAGAATCAAATTCATGGCATTTCCTTGGTAAAATATCACAAGTACAACAACAATGTTATTCATGTTCGAGATACTTATTGTATCCTAAAAGAGAATTATCTACATGTAATGTTTATTTGCAAGTATCTGATCAATAGACACAAGAATGTATGCGAGACACCGAAATTAACAGTAACATGTAAAATGAGCAAAAATGTTTTACAACAAATTCCTTTTCTTTGAATTATACAATACACTAATTTAATATTTTCGCTTATTTCACAATTAAACATCAAACAAGCGATCAAATACGACCTAATTTAAATATTCCTACTACTCAAGCATATCGATATTTTTACGTATAATAATTATATTCCTACTACATGCACTTGCATGAATTTAGTAAAAACAAAAAAAGAAAAAATACACAAATTTAAAATTTATACTTCTTTTCTATTATAACAATAAGCATAATTAGGTAAAACAAACATTGACATAAAACTTTCTATTTTTTCATTATAAGATTCAAATTTTACTATCTTAAGAATATTGTATGTTTCAGTAAAAATGGAACCAGCTAATCTAAGGATAAATCCAGCTGAATCAGTCAGCCCATTGCAAACATTGAATGAAATTAGTATCGAATATAACTTTTCTAACCTAAATTATAAAGTCGTTACTTCACAACCAAAATCACCTCTCCAAGTATTTGTTATAACTTGCGAAATATCTAAAGGTCATACAAATTATGCAAAAACTAGCGAACCTTTTGTCTCAAAACAAACAGCGAAACACGATGCTGCAAGAAAGATTTTAAGATTGTTATCCAATATATACCTTTTTAGTAATGACCAATTACCTACAGATAACGATAACGAGCGAGAACTAGAAATAAAATTTGGAAAAAGTAAACTTTATAAATGGACTAATGCCTGCGAAAGATGTTATCAAAGAGGGCATAGGGCAATAGATTGCCACGGCGTCAGAAGAAATCAGAATTATATAGACTAATTTCGTTCACGTAAAGTTTCTTTAACAAATATTACATAAGAATATAAGCATTACCCATTTAGAGTTAGAAGAAAAGATCCTAAATCAATAAAAAAAAAAATAATAATAATAATAAGACGAACAATTAATCTTTTCCTCTTTCTCAAAAGCGTGCGTTCCTAGAATATAAGATCCGCTACGTAGACAACCGAACCCAAAAGTTCAAATACACAAATTACAATAAACAAGTTTGATCATGGTCATTGCATTCCCATGCTCAAACTTAAGGGGGGGGAGGTGTCACGTCCCGCGACTTTTATAATAATAATATATAATTAAAAACAATATATTATTACTACATAACATTCATATTCAATAGTTTATGACTATATAACATTTATATTCAATTGATTATAACTACATGACATTTATATTAACTAATAAAACAACAAGCTGAAATATCATATCCAATATCCAATTATTATTGTCAAAATCATATTATATACAAACCCGACATTGTT
>CAKNXH010082738.1:0-24137 GCA_932178445.1 Andricus quercusramuli
GGTAGCGTGTTCACCAACCCTGACGCACCCGGAACTAGTGATAAAGTTGAAAAAGAAACACGAAGACAACCTACGAAGGGCTAGAGAAAGAATAGAAATAGAAACAGAAAAAACGAAGAAAAGACTCGACGAAAATATCACTCACAAAAACCCCCTATACAAACCACGAGACACAGTAAAAATCATTAACAATACTAAGTCTCACAAACTAGACCCCTCTTGGAAAGGCCCTTTTGAAATTATTGACTACTTAGAGAATAATAATTTACGAATAAGAAATAAGGACAAAATTATCCGCATTCATATAAATCAGACAATGCCCTATTTCACAGACGATAATGACACCCTTCTGGACCCTCCTGCTGGCCCTAGCACCGATCATCAGTGCTAACTATACCCTCGAAAAAATTCAAGGGAACGTCTACATCGAGGAAATCTCTAAAGTACACTTGTTCCATGAACAGTGGAAAATGGTTATAGCTATCAATATGACATCCACCGAAAACCGGATTAAAGCCATCGACACCACCATTACTATGGCAGAACTAGCCTGTAACAAGAAATGCACACCTTATTATGAACTCCAATTGGTTAGGAACCGCTACAATAGACTAACTAGTAAAAACAATATCCTGCACAAGTTATTAGGCAAACAACGTCAAAAAAGAGGATTAGCGAATTTTGTGGGTGATATATCCAAAACTCTGTTCGGAACATTGAGCGAATCCGACCTGAAACAAATTAACACCGAATACGAAACAATTTATACAGATAACAAAAACATAGCTAGCATCCTGTCAAATCACTCAAAAATACTTAAATTAATCTTAGACTCCTCGTCAACGGACCATAAATGGATAACTGCCTAGGAAAATACCGACAGACAGTTTGTAAAAAACCTCATTTTCGGACTAAATGCTGCAACAAAGAATAGTTTTGTCAACTCAAAATTAGTATTAGCAGCAATACTGTTAGATGAAACAAACGAGGATATTGAAACAGCGATCAACGCCATAAACGACGGAAAGCATGGGATAATACACCCCCAAATTTTAACACCAAAGATGAGGAAAGAAACCATAAAAGAATTCGAGACAACTCAACGTACGCGCTACCATTTTGACAATGAAGAAAAAAACTACCAGCACATCATAGACATCAGTACCCTCTCCGTAGCAGTAATCCAAGGCCTATTTACATACATACTGGAGATACCGGTAATTGAGAAAGAAGAAGGTTCCTTGCAAAGAATAGTCCCTATCCCTATACAAGTAAATAAAGTCCACATATCAATAGTCCCCGACTATGACATGATCATTAAATACAGAGACTCTTACGTGCCCACCCACAGACAGACCATTGATAAATGTAAACAGATAGATGTATATAAAATATGTAGAAGAAACCAACCTAATGCCAAGTTAATAGATAGCGAATCTTGCGAGGACAGTTTACTTAGAAGATACTCAGAAACCAAATGTAATCAGTCACCTTACCTGCTACACAAGGAAACTTTCATACCCATAATAAATGGTTATATTATAGTACCCTCCAAACCATTAGACTTAGACATAAGTTGCGAAGGTTCAGTTAAAACAGAAAAAATTTCCGAACCCCAAAAAATTACAGGATTTGTATGCAAAGTGTATAACAGCTACGATACCCTGGAATTAGAAAAATCATATGAAACTCATATGACACAATGGCTAAATGTAACATACGAGATAAATTTTGAACAAAAAGACATTGACAGCTTAGAACAAAAATTAGTACAACTTCCAAAACATATATCACACGAAGAACTTAAGCAAGCCAGAATTAGCCTAGACGACACTGAAAATATCTTACATACTATTGCCACTCACAGAAGGCTCAGTACTTGGAAAGAAAATAGTTTAGAATGGTTACAATATTTAGGTTACGCTGCATTAGGACTAGGAACTCTGTATACTTTAGGTAAATCAGGCATCCTCGATTGCATAAAGGAATGCTTTCCGAAAACAATCAAATTATTCAGTAACAGAAATAAAGTAATCCACCAATCCCATATTGTAACGTACCAAACCCAACCAACTCCCGAATCATTGTCAAACTACGAAACATGTAGCATAGTTCAAAAAACCAAACCTTTGAAGATAAAAAACAAAACTTAGAGACTAAGTTCAATCTGAAAAGGGGGTTGTTACCAGCCTACAATTATCCCCACTCTACACCTAATTAGCATATATAAAGCGCCGCCTCTCTGAGGAGTTTAGTTCTAGACCTGTACTCATAATCGCAAATAAAGCGTTCGAAGTCAGAGATTGACTTCGAGCTTACACAAAAAAGTCAACTAAGCATTTTTACGCGTAACACATTATTAAACTATAAATTTTTTGAATTGGAAATGTTAATTTTTCGAGAAATTTGATAACTATTTTTTCGAATGGATCTTGAAAATCTCATTTGCGAATATTTCCGATGTTACATTCGCAATAAAAACCTCAAAATACGTTAGCATACGTAGTTTCAACAAATAGAGAATTGAACGTGATTTTTCCAGACTTTTAATTTTTTGGAGTTTTTGGGGAAAATATGAAACTTTTTGGGTCACCTCCGAATGATATTTTACTTTTCAACCAGAAAAAAGATTTTCCGTCGTAAATCGATGTAAAGTTTATCTTCCGTTTTTTCTGTGATATCGTTTGAATTAACTCAAAATTTTCCCCATAAACTCTTAATTTCAACGATTTAAATGTATATGTACTTACATAGATTCCTTGCCACATTGTTCCATCACAGCCGAGTAGAAAATGTTGCGATATAAAATAGGATATTCTGAAAATGTAAATATAATAATGATTAATAACTGAATAATACCATACAGAATATTATCAAATTTTATTCTCATAGTGTTATATGATAAACAAGGAAAAAAATTAAATTATACAGAAACACGGGAATATACATAGTTAATAAATGCAGTGTTTTTTCTCCATTTTCATTCATACAATGCGTCAAAAATCAAACATTTTTCCTGAAACGTTAAAAGCTGCACATTTTTGCACTAGGGTGATCCCACGAAGAAATAATAAGGAGACCGAACTGTCATAAGAAATTTTTTCAGATGTAAGTGCCAGGCCTGTAAGTCGTAGTCACTCTTTTGTCAGTGCGCAACCACAAAGTGTCCTCTTCTCACGCACAGGAAAAAAGCGAGTGAGACAGCTTTTGAAAGTAAACAGAATAAAGTATGTTTAGCAGGTTACGAGAGTTTGTTTTCTTTTTGCAACCGGCAATTTTTTTCGTGCTGTGAAAGAAATTATACGTATAAAAAAGTTACTTATACTCACTTATAAAAAGAGTTTTTTAAGCTTGCGAAAGGAGTGCATCATAAAAGTGGTAAGTATAGAATTAGATTACGAAGTTGGTATTTTGACCGCACAAATAGGAAATAGGATTGCGTAACCTTGTTTCGTCTGCATGAATTGCACAAATATATCAATTTTATAATAATCCACCTTGAAAGAAATTAAACATATATAAAATGGGTTCACACTTCTTTCACAAATATTAAAAATATTATTTCTGTATTACTATTTTGTATAATTCGAATGATGATCAACAAACGAGCTTAACCTCTCTAACATACTCTATTTTCAGAAGCTCTCACACTCGCACTTTCACGTAAGTGTGCAGAAGCCACGCAAGTGCACGGTGTGTACGGAGATCTGTCTCATTATTCCTTCGTGGGTGGTCTATATTTATACCTGTAAAAAGTCGACTTTCCATTTTTGGTGATCGACCCCCCCCCCCCTATTTGTTCGTTTGCGTATTTATTGCGTATTTTTTCAACATTAACCCGCGCCTTGGGCTTTTGAAATTAAAACTCGGGGGTTTAAATGGGAAAACTCGGCTTTCGAAAAAATGGAAAAAAAGTACTGCGGTTGTTGGGTCGCAACAACTGAATTTATTTATGTTTTATATAATTTCTGTTAATTCTATATCCTTTTTAAATTTGCCTTCGCTCTTGAACTCATATTTTGCTTTTAATCTTCTCTTCTCAAAGTTTGGCACGTTTCGACACTTTCTACCTTTCTTTGTATACCTTTGTAAATCTATTATTTCTCGTCTATCTATTCACTTACAGATTCAAGAATGGCCTTGCAAGGGCAATTTAGCTATAGCCTTAAAATCTTTGAAAGTCCCATAATAAAATTGTACAGCCCTTCTACTTCGCCAACAAATTAAATCTTAAGAAATTTATGATGTACTTGAAGCTGTTAAGCTAATACCTCAATTTTGGAAGGACCTATTCCAAGGGCCTACGCCTCCTACCTCGCACTTCCTCGATCAATCACGAATCTCGACGTCATCAGTTCTCCCAATTTACCAAAATGTCCAATTTTCGCACCCTTCCCTTTACTTTGTCATCGACCGTCTCTCATTAATATTTTCGTCGTTATACTGAACTCGTCTCCTCTTCAAACTTCACTTATATTTCACTTCGTAGTAACTTTATAAATGTATACAGTCCATTTGATATTTTAATTGTATTTGTACATTTTTATTTATGTTACTGAAAATATATGTATTAAACATAAAAGGTCTTGTTCGTGTTTTTATTCATCAAAAATACCGCGAGTGATTTCAATTCGCACCAAATTAAAAATGATCAAAAACAGCGGTTATCAACTTTTTGGGAATTGTTGTTACATCTGAAGGAATTTTAAAGGAATAATTTTTACCCAATAACTTTTAATTTGAACCCCTCGATGCCCTTTTATTGTGCCCGGAAAATGCCCAGAAAAATGAAAAATAGCAGTTTTCCATCAAATTCATGTTAACGGCGGTATTTTTCGGAATTTTTTCAACATAAATTATTTTTAATCGATAAGTGACAAGTCCCCAAGTATTTTTAAAGCAACTTTGTAGTTTTCACGACGTGTATGAAAGTTTGACAGGAAACAATTCAGAAACAGCTGAGAAATACCAAGATAGTAACGAATCGTTAAAAGATTCAGTAACAGGTATATATTTCATATGTTTCTGACGATAATTTGTATAATATGTTTTAATAAAAATAGAGATTATATAAGTTGATCTAAATTTACTCATACTGCTTTCAATTTATGTACTCAACAAAAAGGAGATACAGGGACAAATATATTGATTTGTATAACCTTTATGAGAATCAAAGAAAACTCAAATTTATATTGAAATATTCTTGTAATAGATCTATTAGGTTTTTTAAATCGTGAAATACGTGACCAAATGTAGCGCAGAAAGATCATTTTCTTGTGTGAAAAGAATAAAAAACTTTGCGTTCCATAATGACAGAAGAATCGCTTTAACAACTTAGCAATTTTGTGTATCGACTCTTGAGTTACTCGGTTCTTTAGATTTCGACAACTTAATCACGCAATTTGGCAATAACTGATGAACAGATTTTGATGCAAATGTTAAGCAACAAACGATTTTATTCGCATTGGTTTTTTTCAACAAAATTCGGGCCAAAATAAGGGGGGGGGGCAGTTCACTACTGCCCAGGAGCGGACAAAAGGTTAAATGCAGCCCTGGAGATGGAGAAAGATTATGGACTGGAGGTACAATAGATGGCATATGATGGTCAAGGGTTTGACGAAACCAGAATATTTGCAAAAAATAAAAAAGGAAGATAAATGGAGTAGGGTGATACGGTTTAGAATGGGAGAAGTTGGAACTTGTAGTGTAAGACGAATTTTAGATGGTAATGGACGGGGAGTGACGAGGATGAAGAAAATGGAGAAACTGAGGGAAAGCAAGGTAAGGGGTCGTGCATAAATTACGTAACACAATTTTCCGTCAATTTTGACCCCCCCCCCCCCTATGTAACGCTTTTTCCGACTTTTCCCTGTAGTTTTTCACCATTATGTAACATTAAGCTAGACCCCCCCTCCCCCCAAAAAGTGTTACGTTATTTATGCACGACCCCTAACAGGGCAGAACCAAAGCGTTAATCCTAATAAGGAAAGTAACTAGCAAAAAGGTAAATTTTAAAATATTTGAAAATATATTTTATGGTAATGGGAACCGGAAGCCTTGGAAGATCGCTCACTTCTAGAATTTCAAGAATTATTAGTATTAATATTATTGTAATTTTAAGTAAGATATTTTGAGTTAAGATAGATTAAGGCTGGAATGTAAACATATGTTCAAGGAGCGGAGGCCATCAAACCCGTGAAAGAGAGAGATTAAATATACATGCGTATATACAAACATATTCACGTTGAAAGTCGAAAGTCGAATTTTTGCACCATGAGAATATACATAATCTCTGCACATTTATGAACCCTTAAAAATTCAATAAAAAATTTAAAAAAAAACGTATTTCATAAAGCATATGCGTTTTTTAAAGTTCTCTGGTACTTTTTTTAACGAAGCAAATTCATGATTCTACTACTTTTTGGTATTCAGTTAAGAAATGATATTTCCGTAATACCAGGGAACAATGACTAATATAGTCATCAGTAAAATAATAATAAATTCAAATTATGCACAAACTTCGGAAAAGCACATACCTCCGATTAATTTTATACTCCGTATATCCACGTATTTTGATGCACTGATTACGAAAATGATAGTGAAAATATCCGCGAATTTGATTTTCTTTGTGAAAACCATGAAAAGCCCATAAAGGTCATGGTTTATCGAATTTATCACGGTAAATACAAAAATTTGGGAAAATTTTGCAGACAATAGTTGTAGATCCAATAAAAATATATCTTTTTGATTTTGCATACTTTTCTTCCCAGATTGATAATTCCTGAAAAAATTTCTATTGCAATTTAGTAACTATACAAAGGGCTTAGAAAATGATAGTGAAAATATCCGCAAATTTTATTTTCATGGTGAAAACCATGGAAGACCCATAAAAGTAATGGGTTTTCGACTTTATATCGGTTGATAACCAACTTTCAGAAAAGTTTTCTCACAAAAGTAGTAGATCAAATCAAAATATATATTTTTGATTTTGCAACTTTTCCTATCAGATTGATATTTTCTTCTGAGAAAATCGCTATTGAAATTTAGTAACTGCAGCAGGCTTGAGTCGTTCAAAAGGGGTAGGGGTTTGACCAAAATTATATCTGTGACCAGCTACAGGGGAGCTTTCCCGCTCCCACGAGACGATGGAAGGGGTCAGGGTTTGACCAATATTTTTTCTGTGTCCAGTCACAGAAGGGCCGAACACATTCAGGATTCAAGCCTGTTGCACTTACTAAATTTCAATAGCAATTTTCTCAGAAATTATCAATCTGTGAGAAAAAGTGTACAGGATCAAAAAAATATATTTTTATTGTATCTACAACTTTTTTCTAAAAAATTTTCCCGAATTTTCTGTACTTACAGAGACAAATTCGAAAGACATGGATATACTGATATAAGGAGAATTAAATTAATTGGAGATATGCGCTTTTTGGAAGTGCACCCCAAATTATTTACGTATTATAACTGCACTTGATTCACACGAAATTAATCATAACACCTACCTTCAACTTTTATTGACTTTAAATTCACTAACATACACAGTGCTTGTAACTTTAAATTTGTTACTAGGTATATAACAGTACATTTCATAGGTTTCTAAAGTCAATTACGTACAGTCAACCTAAAAATCCATCAAACCTTTATCATTAACATTATAATAATAATGGTAATTATTATTATTATTATACCAGTGAGTCAAGTCCCTTCCAGAGTAAGTAAGTGATGCACAACAATCAAAATATGGAGAAATACCAGTAAGCTAGAATGACGCTTGTCCTTTCAAAACAAATTCTCGTCTCACTTCATACCATTAATGCGATCATCTTGTATCGTACAAGATTGATCGACAATTTTATTGAAAAATAATACTATTCATTTGATTATATCGTGATGAGTTGAATTATGTTGAATAAAAATAATTTTAATGTAGCAATTTTTAATTTATCTGCCTGTAATTAAAATAAATGGTTTTGCCAAGAATGAGCTTCTAATTATTATAATTATTCAAAAAAACTAATCCTCATTTATTGTCAATATTATTAAATTAAAAATTTGACTAAATATTATTTAACAAATATTTAATATTATTTCCAAAAGGAATTTAAGAGTGTAAATAACAGAGTTGCATGTAAACGATAAAATTGGAATATATTTTAGAAAAATCAATATTTCTATTAGGCTTCTTAATATCTTTATTTTTATGATAAAGTTATTGAACTTAGTGTAAATATCATAAAAGAAAAATTAAAACTAATTTGCAAATCATTGTTCGAATTATTTCATTGAAAAATTGTCATAAAGTTTCTCGTATTTTCGTGAATTGATCCAAAGACAGATATAATATTTTGTTGCGGAATGGAATTCAGTTTTAGTATTCGGAAATCGAAAGAAATGTGTCCATATCACCTCACATGCGATATGTTTCTCTGTGGCAAGTCACACCTGCAGCATGTCACATCTGCGGCGTGTTACATCTGCAGCATGTCACATGTGCAGCATTTCTCATCTGCGGCATGTCACAACTGCGGCATCTCTACCTCGCGACTTCTCTCCCGCGCGAAATTTCTCACAGTAAAATTGACATCTTTGCAGCATCTCTTACTAGTAGCAAGTTTCTCAGTGGCATATCTCCCGTCCAAAAAATTGTTCTAATCCAAACGAATCCAAATAAAAATGACGGAAACTGCGGCAACTCTCCCGTGACTTATTGCCTCTCCAGCGGCGTCTCTTACCCGAAAAAAATTTCAAATCCAAATCAAAGTTGCAAAACTGCGGCAAGTCTCTCAGGACTAACTGTCACATCTGTGGCATCTCTCACCTGCGACAAATCTCCCCAACGGTATCTCTCATGCGGGAAAAATTTTCAAGTCCACATCAAAATGGCAAAACTGCGGCAAGTCTCACAGAACTAATGGTCACATTTGCAGCAATTCTCCCAGGATGAATTGTCACATCTGCGGCATCTCTCACCAGCGGCGAATCCCCCCAGCGGCATCTTTCGCCCAAGAAAATGTTCTAAGTTGTTTTGAAGATGGAAAAACTACGGCAAGTCCCCCCAGCGGCATCTCCCGCCCAATGAAATTTTCTAAGTATTTGTAAAGATAGCAAAACTGCGACAAGTCTCTCCATCGGCATCTCTCGCCCAAGAAAATTTTCTAACTAGTTGAGACTTGTCGCAGCTTTGCCATCTTTAGAGTCACTGAGAAAATTTTCTTGGGCGAGAGATGCCGATGGAGAGACTTGCCGCAGTTTGGCCATCTTTACAACTACAGGGGAGTCTCGGAGGCGCTTGCAAGGTCAGCGGAGTTGCGATATTTACGGTTCAACACTATAAGAAGCCAGAGGCAAGAAAGAGAAGAAGAACGGTTTAGAGAGTCCCCATTTAATGTTAAGGCCATTCAGAGTATCCTCGAAACACCCAATAAAGCGGGACTTCAGTGTAACTGGAAAATTTTCTTGGGCGAGAAATGCTGCTGGAGAGACTTGCCGCTGACGAGAGATGCCGTAGATGTGACAATTCATCCTGGGAGACTTGCCGCAGTTTTGCTATTTTAATATGACTTGAACATTTTTTCCGGATGAGAGATTCCGCCGGGAAGACAATAAGTCCTCGGAGACTTTCCGCAGTTGTAACATGCCGCAGATGAGATATACCGCAAGTGTGACTTGCCGCATAGAGACTTGCCTCACATAAGATGATATGGACCCGAAAGAAATCTAGAGTTTCGTTGTCATCGAAGATATTAAAAAAATTTTTTTGCCAACCAATCCACTACTTTGTCGTTAAATATAGCTCGATCAAATACCTGAGAATATTTTTATATTATAAACATTAAACATATTTTTTTAATTTTTAAAAGAAAGTCTGATAAGCGAATTCATTATTGCACGATTAAAAAAATGATATTATGATGAATAAAATAAAACTACTGTTGTATCTTCTGAAGAATATGTTTCTTTACATTTTTTTGGATGAAACTTTCGAAGATGCTTTAAACCGGTGTTGTTGTTGCTTATCATTCTTATAATTTTTTAGTTTGAGGAATCGTTCAAACAGAGCAGTTGGTATTTCCTCCATTTTATTCTCATCTGAAAAGAAATCGATTTGTCTTTTAAAGGTTTTCCGTTGTGTTCTCTTTGTTTCGATAGGAACGCAGTTTATTCTTTTTTAGGATCATGAGTATTATAACTTTTTGTATTAATTTAATAATATTTTATATGTAGGCGTCCGCAAGAAGAGGGCCTTTACGGCCGGTATGGAGAAACGTATATGGTCATATAGCTGCATAAATTTTCGGCATTTTAAGCCCAAAACGAACCCTCCAGAGTGTATAGAAGAAAGGATAGATTTTAGATCAATCTAGAAGTCACGTGTTGCTTATTCAGACAACACGCTCATCCCACAACACCATTCTAGCAATCAACCTCTACAAAATCGACGAAAATATACCTAATGTGAATTGCTGCCAATTTTGACGGAAAAATCCAAGTATCCTTCAGAAAAAATCTTTTAATTTAAAATTACGTGGGGTTTTGTGTTTTATTTAAAATTTTAGGTAAAGGCTGAAATTTTTATTCAATCTTAATGACCAAGAGCTGATTTTAGTCCTTGAAAGATTCTTTAAAATCTTGTTTGGTTGGATTTTATGTTTTTTATTCAAAAATGATACAGTTATTACTTTTTTGAACAAATTTTTTCCTAGATAATTTTAATTTTAATAAAACCCGCAGCCAAACTAAATTGTAAAGTATCTTCCATGGAATAAACTCAGCCTTTAATCATTGAGAGAGAATCCACTTTTTTTTCCTCTGTTTTCAAGAAAATTCCCTTTTTTCTCCTTTTTTCGCTTGAATGAGAACTGAATTAATAGAGCCCGCTAAAAAAAGACTAAATATTTTTGGTTGAAACTCTAAAGTTAATAAATTGTAATTAAAAAATATACTCTTATATTTTTGATTCAGAATTTACCTTTTTGGATAGAAAATTGGTCCTTCTGGGGTAAAAAGTCATCTTCAAGTAGAAAAGTCCTCTTTTTGGTGGATAGTGAATTCTTTTTCATTGAAAAGACGACTCTTATATTTTTGGTTCAGAATTATTCTCTTTTGGTTATGAATTCTACTATTTGCTTGAAAATTGAAATATTTGGCTAGATAATTATATTTTTTGGTAGAAAATTCATCACTATTGGCTTAAAGTTAATTACTTTGATTTGAAAAGTCTACTTTTACATCTAGTTGGTTCAGAATTAACGGGTATCACGGCAGAAGTATGTAAGGGCCAAGAAAGACATTTCACAGGAGAGCAGAAGAACTGTCTCAAAATTCGATTTATTTTTCCACAGACAAAAATAAGGAAGTCCATTCAAAAGTTAATGAATCTCTATAGATCTGTAAAAAAGATCGAGAAAGAATGATACTTTTCAAGAAAAATACCGTCCAATATCTTCATTTTTGTCATTATGAGTACTTGTCAAATATGTTTGCTCAGTATGATTAATTAGAAAATATGTTTTCTTTCTCATAGAGGCAGTCAAAATAACAAAATACAAATATAGGTCAATCAAAACATATCGTTTCTGTTTAAAACTTATTTTTCAAATTATATTAATGTCCATAACTTCTGTTCTCTTCAATACCATTACCATTAAGCCACTTCCCTTCCGGGGTAGGCGTGACACTACCCGATTCGGGTAGTGTTTCTAGATGGATAGTTTCTTGTAGTAAATAACTATTAATAATAAATATAATAATGAATAAATAATATATAATATAATAATTAATAATAAATAACTATTTTTAATAATAAATAAAATTCACTTTTCATCCAATTTCTTTTAAATCCCTTCTTTTGCCAACAATTAAAACACCAAACCGCTATGATCCCTGATAGTATGCTTCTGTTAAATTGAGCTTGGTTATAAATTCTTAGACAATAGGATTGTTGGAAAAAGTTCATTTTTTTCGAACTGAACTTGAAATATAGAACTAGATAACCCTTTTTCTTCTCTGATTGGTACAAGCAATTTGAAAACTCAAGGTCCTTGTAATATTTAAAATATTACTAATTCATTTTTCAATTTTCTTTGGAATAAAATATTTCAACCATTTTTTCTTTCACCAATGTAAAGAGCAGGTAATTTATTATTGAAAAATGAAATGGTTATAAATCACACAACAACATTACAACGTTACCCAATATCAAATTACATCAAATCAAATTAAGAATGAATAAGTGAATGACTTTTAAAGTAGGGGGAACCTCCCTACAGTGAATAATGAGACCTACAGTGGATAATCATTAATTAATAGCACAATAGAAAGAAAAATAATTAATTTCAATTTTATTGTATAAACAGGCATAGAGTCCTAACTAGCACTTGGATTAAATTAATTATTTTAAATATATTAGTATTTTTAATTAATAATTATCCACTGTAGGTTGCATTATCCACTGTAAGGAGGTTTCCCCTAATTTAAATGATAAAGATGTAATTAAAGATCCGTATCAAACAAATTGCCCATGTATGCAATGAAAGACCCACGTTTTCAATATTTTATAACTGCATTTCGATTTTCCATATACTACGCGTTTCAGATTGCAGATCAATGCAAGGCATTCATTCAGAAAAAATACAATTTAGGATATGAATATCGGTCTGGAAAAATGCCATAATAATTACATATTCGACGTTTTAGGTTAATATTTACGGTCGATTAAACAAATCCATTTAGACTTCTTACCAAGTTCAAAATATCCTTTTAATATGTAAGTTTATGAATATTCATTTTTTAACACATGAAAATTCAAATATTTAGATTTTGAACGATTAAAATTGTAATATTTCAATTTCGATTATTTTGCATTTAAACTACGTTGTGTATATTCTCTGCCAGCATATTTTCCCGAATTTTAATGTTCTCTTACGACACATTTTTTTCTTCCAGAGAGAGAAGTACCTCATCTTTAAATTTCCATTCCAGTATCTTTAGCAAGATGCATTTCTTTACTTATTGGAATTATCCTAGAATTTTTTGGAATTTAGCATACATTTTTTTAGAATTCTTTAGAATTTAATCACGTTGACGATAAAATATGCCGGAAGAGCAAATTAAAATCCGGTATATCTTGCCGGAAGGCAATACTCGACCTTTAAAGTATTCGGTAATGTTCCTAGGACAAGGTGATCAATTTCATTCATTTATTAATTGAATACTTCTGTTGACTTCAACCTTTTTAAACACTTGAAGTTTAAGTTTTCTATTCAATCTATTTGTAAATACGTACGAAATCAAAAATTCTTCAAATTCAAACGCTATTGGAATTATTCTATTTTGGAAATTTAAAATTATATGATCAATAAATATTATATTATATCATAATATCATGCTTTTTTTGTTTTATGGGCACGTCTTATTTAATTCTGCTGAACAACTGATATTTCAGTTTTTCAGAAAAATGTTGTGAAAGAATGTCTATTTGTCTATTAGTTCAGAAACATACCCGAGTCGAAATTTTGGCCCTACTTTAGCCCTGCATGATTCCATTTAAGGCCTAAAGGCTCCACGTCCTCTTTTGAATCCCATTGGACCTCGAGGCCCTCTTTTGATTCGCTTACGTCCTGACGACATACGTACTTTTCTCGTATTTATATAATTTAATTATTCTATTTAATTACACATTTATTATAATTATTTTATTTACCTAATTTATTAATATGCATAATAAAAACAGTTATGGTATATAAGGCAGAGCTAAGAAGTTGATTTCTCTGAAATTCGAAAAAAGTCAATACAAATTTGAAATTTATTAATATCTTCTGATCTGTTCTTTATGTGCAAACACTTATTGCACATTGTTAATTAGCCCATTTTTGAGTATACGAACCATAACATGAAAATAGAAATTTGTAGTATTTTTTGGAAAATTAACCAAGAAAATTATTTTTAACTGTAGATTTGAGTAATTTCTGAATTTTGTTAGAAAAATCATATATATATATATATTCCACCAGAAATGAATGACAGTAATGTTCAATGATGTCGGTTCTTGAAATTTTTTTTATGGGAATAATAAAAGTCCTTCTTTGAAATTATCTAAAAATTCCAAGCTAAAATTTCCAAAAAATTTCGATTTAATTTTCTTGTCCACATAGGAAAATTTTGTTTGATTCAAATCTGAAAAACATCAGAAAATATATATGTAAAACGTCCTCATTTAAAAAAAAATGGTTCTGGATAACCACAGTAATAACTTTTTTTGCTTGGCTCTAATTATGAAATAAATTTCCGAATTTTTCAAATGATGCTCACAGTTTCTAGGTCTAATAGGGTAATGGGTACAATTATTTTTGCACTTAATTGATTTCTAAAAAACATATGCTATAAGTATCGAACGAAATTCTAAAATACACGAATGGAGAGTCAATTTTATAAAGTTTTAAATTAGCATTCCAGGTGAAAAAGTTTTATATATATATAGTGGACAAGGCAATGATATTTTTTATTTGTTTTTTTAATATGTCTGTGGAAAACAAATTAAAAACATCAGCTCTTTCTCCACTATATATAAATTATATATAACTTTTTCACCTGGAATAGTAAGTTGAGTTTTAAAAGTAGTAGATAATAATTTAGATTTAAAGAAATTAACAATATATATATTAATAATATTCTCCGCCTTTTTCATGAGAAAATTTCCCTATTTCCCAATTTTTGACCTATCAGGGTGGTTTACAAAAAACTTGTTTTTATTTTCCGGCGACCGTGTCACGACAGTTCGTTTCTCTCGGTAAAAAAATACTCTCCTGATTTTTTCAGATTTAAAAAATATTTTTCAGAGGTATGACTTTCAGAGCAATAGCTTATAAATAAAAATGGTTGCTAATACAAAGAAGAAAACTCTCAATTTATGTCCAATTAAAAAATAATTATTTGGTTTTGATATAAAAGTCATAGAATGTATGATTTTTTAAGAACATACAAATATAAGAGCATAATTGTACCTCTAAACATTTGTTGTGAGAATTGTTAAAATTCTGGCACATTCCGCATAGAATAGAGAAAGTATATACAATAATAGAGATGAGTTAAAAATTTCATAACCTCGGCACCAGAAATAATATTTCGAACCAATTTTTTTTTTTAATAAGACAATAGTTAGAGAAACAATAGTTTCCTCGGTTTCTCCATCAACAAAATTTAATGAAATATCAATATACTTAAATTCGAGACAGAAAGAAAAACTTAATTGATATCAAATCATTTTTCATAATTTTTTAATTACCAGCAGGAACATACATTTGAACAATTTGCACTTTTCTTATTAGGGAAAATGTTAGAGTGTGGGAATGAGTATGAACTTGAGTAAGTTTTTGTGCTTTTTTGCTCTTCCAAGTCAAAACTGATAAAATGTAAGTAATTGGTGGTGACATTTTACATATTATATTAGCGAAATATGAGTTACCAAAGATTATTCAAAAATTACTAATTCGGTTATTCAAGATATTTCCTAATTTAAAAGTTGTGTCAAAGATTAATATAAAAACTAAAAAAAAACACAATTCTGGTCATTAATGGGTTTTACTTATAACAGGCACACACCAAAATTATAGGATAGGCCTAATTTTATAATCTGATTATATTTCCATGAAAAACAGCATTGCTTTTTCACAACAATTTTTAATTGACACCCATTAAAACCAAATGCAGCGAATAGTGAACTGATAAAAAAAATTTCGAAAGTGATCAATCTAATCGCTGAGTAATAAAGTTTATTCTAAAATTGTGGTAAAAAAACAATATTGTTTTTAATGGAAATATAATCAGAGTATTAAATTAATCTCTTCACTTTTAGTGTACTTGTATTTATCCTGGGGTAAATGGTCATGTGACGTCACTTTTCGTCTAGAGAATTTCGATGGCTACAGCAGGGCCTAAACAGAGTACTTAGGAGGACCTATAGAGGGCTATTTTTATTAAATCAGGCCCTCTTTTAGCCCTGGAAGTGAGGAAAATGGACTTTTGAGCCACTTTGGAGGACTAAAAGAGGGCTTCATCTAATACAAATTAAGACCTCTACAAGCCCTCCTAAGTCCTATTAAGTCCTACAATTTAGAGGTCTAAAAGTGGGCTAAAATTTTGACTCGGGTATCCCGACATGGAATACTGGAAATACTCAAATAACCATATTTTGTAATAAGAATCTCCACTATCTTCCCACAGTTAATTTCATTTTAATTTGTAGATTTAGCATTCTGTAATTCTGTAATTATAGTACAGATCACGAACGGTTAATTTCATCCACTGAAACATCTACTTAGGTACACCTACGTTTGAATGAAAATTATCTCTTAATATTACGCACCCTTTTTTAAACAAATTAGAGAATTACATTGTTTGGAATTTGTTATGAATTTTAAAGCACATTCAACAGGCAGAAACCAGATTGTGAATGTTATACAGTAATTGAGGAGCTTAATTTTAAAAGGGCATAAATCCACTTTTCAAATTTTTTTGGTTTTTTTTTTTGCGTTAATCATATCTTTAGGATAAGCCCTATAAACCTATGGATCAGTTTCCTCCAAAAAAACTTTCTATCCCATATTAAAAGTGAGTTAAACATTTGCTTTGCCACCAAAAAAGAATGCATCCAGTTTCTGGATAATGAGATAAGACAATAAGATAATGTAGGAACTCAGAAAACCCAATTCTTTTATAAATGCTGTAAAACGTTTTGCTCGATTTCCCAACAAAGACCATAAGTGCATATATGTCCTTTTGAAAGTAAGCTCCTCAATTTATCGCTTCAGGTTTTATTAATAATACTTACTTAAATTTCTCATATTCTTTTATTATGCCAAGATAAATTAATTTATGTGGAAAAGCACCTATTTAAATTGTAAATTATAGAAAACCGATATTAAATAGGTATGATAATAGATTTTTTTTATAAATTTGAAAAGCGTGTATTTCCTTGCTACGTTAATTTTATATTGAACGGCTCGTCATTTAAATTTATTACAAAACACGAAAGTCAATTTGAAACGCGAAACTGCGGCTTCATTTTTTCCGTAGAAAACGAAAGAATTTCATTAAAGACTTTGAAAAATTTGAGCAAACAGTCACTAGGGTAAGAGACTAACGTCGATGTATCAGTAATTCTCCTTTCGTTTTGCAAGTCATGCGCGATAATCCCCCACATTTGTGCACAGACCATTTAAAATTGAAGTTCAAAGCACCGACAACTGTAATTTTGTGATTCTGAATTCTCTTTTGTTAAATCGTGCTTCGCACTCGATTTTGTCCGAAATCTCAACTTTTCTGCATTATGTTCAACACTATTATATCAAATGTATATTACATTTATTTCTGTACCTCGGCCTGGGATTGCTTATTCAGAAATTGCAAAATAAAGTACAAATTTTATCTATCATGATTACTTTAATATTTTTTACTTATTTTGCATTATATTTTATTCTCAGCAACCCTGAAAACTGTATCATTTCAATAAATTTATAATATTACAATTAAAAATATCCACTGGTAACGAAACATACGTATTTTTATTGTCTTGTTATTGCTATTTAAACAAAAAAAACAGTCGAGAGCAATTTTGTAAAACCTTTGAAAACTGATGATTTTGGTCTCCTGTCTATTTATTGCATCTTGCGCGGTTTCGTGGGAAAGTTAAATCATTACTTTTCACTTTCATTTTTTATGGCTAAAATCATAAATAATGACGTTATCGCGTCGTCAGACAGCAGACGGACAGATCAATAGACAGACATTTCCGTAAAAACTATTTCTTCTCACTCAGAGGGTCTCAATACGTCAAGAATTGAAGAAAACTGGATACATATGTCCGAAATCGCATGAATCTAAGACATTCCATCTAAATGGTGTGGATATAAGAATTCAAATTTGCATGCCAAACTATAAGTGCTACTGAAAAATGGTATGAAGAAATTTAGTAGGTTCATTCGAGACGAGAACTTCACTGTAAAAAAAAAGTATCATATCAAGGCCAGTTTTCGGTACTGAAACAGTCCTCCAAAAATATAGTCTCGTGTGGCTCCATTCTAATGCCACTTTATTTTGATGCCACTAAACGACGTTTTAGTACTACTTTTTTGGATCAAAACAGGACTGAAGTGAGATCAAATTTCAATGACGTTACGTAGCACACGGAAACGTCAAACGTCAGTGACGTTAGGTAGCACATGGAAACGTCAAACGTCCGTGAACTGTCACTCTACTTCGTTCGTGTTGTTTCGATGGTTATATGGCTTTATGGCAAAAAGTTTTAATTCAGAAAAATTGTACGGTTAAAGCTGGCCAGTTCGTTCACACTAAGCATTTTTTGAAGGAAGACATTCTCCAGGAGAAAATCCTGAAAGGACCCGATGGCGCTATTTTGAGAAAGGTAAGTGATTTGTATATTTACTGTAAAACTGAAATCAAAATTAAAAAATAAAACAAAAGTCAATTCATTCTTTTTCAATAAACTGTATTTATTAGGTATTTTCACTTAGTACTCGTTTAAAAAAGTAACATTAATTTATGATTTTGGTCGCATTAATTGTTAAAGAAGAAAAATTGAGGTTAGTGTCATACATTTTCTAGCCTTCTAATTTAATCCTGAAATTAACGTCACTTTTTCTGTATCCTACTCAAATAAGACATTGACTAAATTTACTTGGCACATATTTTCTATTGCGAAAATTACTAAAAATATTAATAAATTGTGTTTGTTGTTGCACGTGCTGTCGGGAAAACAAACCGAATTTTTTTTAAAATGAGTAGTAAGTGAAAATACCTAATAATACAGTTTATTGAATAAAAAAAATTTACTTTGGTTTTAAATGTAACTTTTCATTTCGATTTTACAGTAAATATATAATTATTTAACTTTAGCAAAATAGTGCCATCGAATGCTTTTAGGATTTTCTCGAGGAGAATGCCTTCCTTTAAAAAATGATTACTGTAAACGAACTGCCCAGCTTTCACGGTAAAATTTTTCAGAATTAAAGCTTTTTGCCATAAAGCTTTAATAGCTGGGTCTTTCAAGACGTTGGAAAAATGAATTTTTTTCATATTCGGGATCTTTGGGTTCTCCGAATTCACTTTTGTAACTTGATTTGCACCTCGGAGCGAAACACATCGCCATAATTAATTCGACAAACATCAGAACACTAGTGGAAAACTCCACCAGGCCATTTTCACAATCATTGTTTAATGTACATATTACATTACAGGTCAAATTTGGTCAAAAATTAAAAAAGAGGAACTGCGTTGATTGCAAATTCGCACTATTTTATTCTGCAAGCGACGAAAGTGTAGGTCAAATTCAGAATAATCATCCAGTGGCAAAATTAATCACGTTAGATCAAAATTACAATCTCCAGTACCCGAATTTTAAACTCTTTGATTTTATAAAATCAATCGAAAACTCATTTTCTCTGCATTGCAAGCAAAGTCAAGTTTTTTACTTAGTCTTGAATTATTTGTCTAAACTCAAGTTTTACTTTTCTTGTGCAGAACACGGGAAAGAAGTTTTGGTCTACACTTTCCACTTATATTTGGAGAATAGAATGCGACATTTTTCTAAAATTTCATTAGCTGATTCCAAAAAAGGCTAATATGCAGAAAAAGAAATTAGCGATATTAGCTGAAGCTTAATTCTAATTTGAAATTTATTAGAGACTTCGAAAAATAACTTTCGATTAACTTGAGTGTTGCCAAAGATGAAAATATTCGTTAACGGTCTTCCTTTAAGAGTGGCTATACAAATCAGAGGTGTGCAGTCCATTATTCGAATTTGTAATACAAATTTAGACACGCCTGGAAAGTTGGATTCTTTGAAATAGAAAAAATTTTTAATGTACATCAAACAGGTTTGACTTCCTTAAGCTATTACAATTTCTAAATCAAACTAACTCCTTATTTTTCTAAAAAAAATATTCCAAAACTCAAGTCTATTATTTGAAATTTGACTTATTCGAACAAGTCGAATTTCGAAGATTCGTCTTGAATTTTGAATCCATTTTCTACAATAAAAAAGTTATTTTGATTTAAAAAATGGTAATGATTGAAGGAAATCAAGGCGGTTCGATGTACAGTTAAATTTGTCTCTATTTGGAAAAAACCAATATTCTAAGCGTTCTCGAATTTGTATTAAAAATTCGAATAAACGACTGCACGGCTCTTATAAAAATGCTAAAATATTTTAGCTTAGTTAGAAAGTCTATTTGATTTTAAAAATTTGACATTTAAGATTTCGTTATTTGTAATAGAAAATATTTTATAATGTATCATATTTCTTGTTTGTAATATAAAGATATTATAATTATATTATATGGGTTATTCTCCATGCAGAGGGCACTATCGAAAAAACTAAGTTGAAAAAAAATCTTTTTTTCAGACCTTTGAAAAGCCATCCGGGTATCTTCAATTTCAGTCCTTAACCCTAATTTCCCGAGGAAGATGTGATTTGAACACCTAGACTACTAGGGTTACCCATTTGAATAGTAAGACCTTTGGAAGAACATCCACCTCATTACTTTTCAATCATTGCAATATGAATTTTTCAATACTGAATAATAACTCAAAATGACGTTACAAATGTTTGTAACTTTTACAATTCAAAAAATAATTCTATGCATCATTTTGGATTTAACCGTTATCTTATATTCATATAAATAAATATTTATTATATTTATTAGTATGTAATAATTAGATATTTATTCACCAGTTTCCTCTTTTTTAAATAATGCTACCTTTCTCTCCCGTTCTATTTTTCTCTATCACATTTCAAAAGTAGAAGAAAATTTAAACAATGAAGAATTCTCATAAGCATGAAGTTGAAAGCAATTAAAACAATACTCCGTGTGCATCATTTTAGTTCTCTAGTACGTACCATTCTGCAACCTGAAGTTAGCAGAGTAAAATAGTACGAACGATGGCATCAAAACAAGACGATTTGGTATTATAACAGGACGCTAAAAAAATGATGCTCAATTCAAATGGAACCATAGTTTTTACAGTGTTTTTAGACTAATGCCCATTTTATCGTCTTTTGCGTTGTTCAGATGTAAAATTGAATTTTCAATTTTCTTTTCTTATGGCATTTTCTACGTTTAAAACGAAAACTATTCTTCTTATTAAAAATAATTTTAAACAATTCTGCAGAACTTTTAAAAACAAATAATTTTGGTATCTAGTATTTTCTCAATCTTACGTAGTTTCGTGAAAAAGTTGAATTATTGAGTTTTTCAGTTGGATTTTCCATGGCTAAAACTATAAATATTGGCAGTAGAAGGCTGGCTAACAAACTTGAACTGTATTTTTCGAACACAAACCAGTT
This sequence comes from Andricus quercusramuli, assembly GCA_932178445.1. Classification (NCBI taxonomy): domain Eukaryota; kingdom Metazoa; phylum Arthropoda; class Insecta; order Hymenoptera; family Cynipidae; genus Andricus; species Andricus quercusramuli. The sequence goes on from CAKNXH010082738.1 coordinate 21,365, forward strand.
TGCAAAAGAAACTTCGAATCAGAATATTCCTTCAAAAGCTATCGCGTTGTCAGACGACAGACATACAGGCAGACATATTTGTAAAAACTATTTTTTCTGACTCAGGGGATCTCAAAACGTCTAGAATTGAAGAAAACTGTATAGGTCCGAAATCACATGAATCTAAGACATTCCAATTTTTCTGCGCATTTTCTTCCGAATTATTGATCTGCCTGTTCGAAATAACAAAAAAAGTTTTATAATTAGACATTTTTACAAGAAGCCATTTTCCATATACATTTGGTGCGGATTTCTTTTTGAGAAAAAGATCATTATATTTTTTTTAGTAATTTCGAACATTCTAAATTATATGTAAAACATCATTTTGCAAAAAATGTGAACTTTATATCGTTTCTCAATAACGTTATATAACATCCTGAATGAATTGGTACAAAACTCAGGAAAATGTTCAAGCAGAAAATTACATCATTCAATATTTATGTACTTACATAAAAGTGCACGCGCAGGCTACGTACGTGCATAAGAATTTGACGAATATATATGTACATAAATTCTTGGCGGTTTTTTCTTGTTTTTTCACTTCCCGTTAATATATATAGTGGTTGTTTAACCTGTTATCTTTAATTATATTATTTTATTATTCATGGATAGAAGTTACTCACAGTATAGGACCTTGCAGTGCTTGTTTAACCTGTTTTCTTTAAATACATATGTATATTATGTATGTATACATAAATCAATGTAACAATAGAAAATACATCAGAAGGTATTTATTGTTATTTAGTATTTTTTTCTATCAACCATTTTATACGTTTCCATACTTTTTTCTTGCCCTTTTTTGACCCTTCAATTGCCTGTTGCCCCGTTCCAGCATGAACATCTCTTCGAATGCAATCGATTATAAATCTTATTGTAACCACCATGCAATTTGAGTTCAGCCGAAGAGCGCCGAAAGGGGTAAATCTTAGTGACAGGTTCAACTTTAAAGGAAATGTACCCTTATAGATAACTACGCGATAGTATCTCAAAATAAAAGTTCTCTCAGTGCCAAGGCAGACACAACACACATAGAAAATATAAATGTAAATACTAATTTTTTGAAATACTTAAGAAAATGAAAATTAATGATTTCATTTTACAAGTAAAGCATTTAAATATAGAATTCACACTCCCCCCCCCCCCCTCACCTTCTTTTTTCCATTTTTAAATAATCCTTTTTTTACCCCTGTTATGAAAAAACTTCCCCTTTCTCTCGTATTTCGCTTAAATGCGAATTGAGTTAATAAAACCCTATATAAGAAAACCAAACTATTTTTCGTTGAAAGTTAATTATTTTTTATTCAAAAGTCTATTATTATATTTTTGACTTAAAATTTATTTCCTACAGTTAAAAATTCTACTATTTTGTTGAAAATTTAAATACTTTGTGGAATACGCGTTTTTTAGTTGAAAATTAATTTTCGTAGCTGAAAATTGAACTAATCCATTTTTGGCTGAAAAATGATCGTTTTTACTTGCAAATTCAACTATAAAATTTTTCATTGATAATTCATATTTTTTTGTCCTGAGCCCTTATAAAGAGTTTGCCTTTTATGCTTTACAATGCAACTATTTGGTTGTAAATTTATCTGTTTGATTCAAAATTAATTTGCTTGCTTGTAGAAAATTCAACTTATTTTTTCTTATTCTTTATTTTTTAGTTGAAAATTAATTGTTGTGACTGAAGATTCAAGTGATGCGTTTTTGGCTGAAAATTGATATTTTCTAGTCGAAAATTTAACTATTACATTTTTCATTAAGAATTCATCTTTCACGGAAAAAAATACTTTGTCAATGTAAAAAAAAATTGATACTTCAACAAAATAAATTTGTAAAGATTGGACTATTAAAAAAAAGGGTTAAATTAACAAAGTTGGCATTGTTAGGAAAATCTTTGTAATAGTGACAAAGTTATTTGTTTATATAATATAACATATAATTATTAAGAAATATTTTTAATTTTAATAAATAATGTTTAATGTAACAAATAATCCTGCTTGTCAGAGTAACAAATAACTTTGTTAGTTATGAATTGGTTTCATGGTAACAATGTGAGTTTGTTATTTCAGTAAACAGGTTTTGTTATGGAATTAACAAAGTTGGCATTGTTATTTTAACTATGTTTTATTTGTCAATATAATCATGTCATTTGATAAAACAACATTATTTTCAGTAACAAATTATTAGATTGTTAAAATGACAAAGCCTTTTTTTCCGTGTTCTTGGTTGAAAATTCAACCGCCTTCTAACAAACCTATTTATTATCAAAATAGGTTCGCTTTAGTTAGTTAAAATCTGTTCAACTGAAGTAGAGTTTGCCTTCATTATATCAATACTTTCGAACCGTATTTATTAAAAAATTCTTTATGATGAATTAATCTAATGATATAAATATCTACACAATACATCTTTAAAATGTATACTTGGTTGAACCTAGTTTCAGTTTTTGTCTTTGATTTATGCAGTTTTTACTATATTTCAGACTTTAAAATCTGATATGGGCGGACACTTTCAAAATTATAGTTTGATTCCTATTCGATATCAAATTTTGTGATCAATTTTAAGATGAATTATACATTATTATCTTCATTATTACTTTTTATTACATAATTCAGTAGAGGATACGTAATTGTTTTTTTGCGTATTTAGTTTCATTTTTACCAAAGAACTGATTAGGACTCTTTTTCACAAACGGCTTCAACAAAATAAATTTCAACAAAATATTGAATCCTCA
>CAKNXH010082738.1:34137-63578 GCA_932178445.1 Andricus quercusramuli
AAAAAAAAAGTTAAAGAACCACCGCAGGGTCCCACTAAGAGCAACTGCCTTCCAAAAAATGTCAATAGCCCTCAGTGGAACCGCGGTAAAACACACCTATGGCCACGTCTCACAACCGTGAGATGGGTGGTCACCGGGCACGACGATATATATATAACGCCACATCTGTGCGTGGCCTATTCGGTCCTGCCTCAATGAAGAAGCGAGCAGCAGACCGGTCGAGAACCGTGATCATTGATCAAAATTGAGCTTAGATACGATTGAATATTTTTAATCATATCTCGGGCACCCATGAATATTTTTCAAGTTTTCTAGGCTTAAATTAAATATGAGATTTCATGTTCGACGTCGTATAATTTTTAGGTTTTTGAACAAATTTCCTTAGGTCGTGCTAAAAGTTGAAGTTGAGGTAGAAAATTTGAGAAAATCTTGAATTTTTTTTCAACTTCTCTGGTGCTGTATTATTTTCAGAAGGTCAAAAAAACATTTGTTGGATACCACTAGACGTGGAATTTTAGGAGCCTTCCAACTGTTTCTTGAAAAATGTCCTATCTATTTTTTTCGCCGAAATATCGTGGTTCGAAGTCAGCAGTGATTTTTAATAGCGCTCACAAGATTCGTGCGTTCATGACTCGATCTTGGTACTTCCCCCCCCCACATGTGTGCACAGACCTTTAAAAATTGAAGGTAAAAGTATCCACTACTGGCATTTGGTGATTGTGAACTCTCTTTTGTTGAAGCTTCTTCAGCTTTAACAAACACATTCTCATCACGTATATCGTGCTTCGCACTCGATTTTATCAAAAGTGCGATCTTTTCCACATTATGTTCAACTCTATTATATCAAATTTATATTATATTTATTTCTATACCTCGATCTGGGACTGCTTATTCAGATACCCTGAAAAATGTATCATTTCAATAAATTTATATCATAACAATTCATAATATGCATTTATATTGAAACAGACGTATTTCCAGGGTATTTTTTTTTAAAATAAAAAAGTGCGCATCCTATAGAAAAAAATGTTGTTATCAAACATTTTATTGCATCTTATGTCGTTTCTCCAGAAGCTTGACTTTTTATTTTGAATGTTATTTTTTGATGATTCGAACAAAAAATACGCATTCTATATAAAATAATTGATGAAAATATTGTAGATCTTTCTTGGGTTAACATCTTTTACCTATTTATTTTTTTAGCCTATATCGTTTGTCCAAAAATTTTTATTTTTTATTTGCAATGTTCTTTTGTACGAATGAAACAAAAACTAAACGTCCTATCTAAAAGTGATTTTCGACAAATTTATAGATGCTTCTTACGTACACAATTTTTGTCGATTCATCTTTTTTCGTATCTTACATAGTTTGACCGCAAAATGAATTTTTGATGTTTCAGTAGTTTTTTTTCATGATGAAAACCAGAACCGTTGGTCAATAAATGCTGGAGAACCAGCTTGGTTTTTGTTTTTGGTCCCTAAGAACGTGTGGCAAAGCGCAACCTCTAATCTGATTAGTCTTTCAAAAGTGATTCGGTATACAAACGACGACAAGGACAACGACAAGGACAACGAAGATGGTGACGACAGACAGACACGATCGAAAAACCTATTTTTTCCGATTCAAGGTTCTCAAAACGGTGAGACTTAAATAAATCCGCGATAGTCAATTTTCACACAAAACTAATAATGATGAGAATGTGAAAAAATGAGAACAACAACAATAATGTCTATGAGTTATTTTTTTACATTTACCCTTGCGTCTTTTTATAAATGAACAATCGGGAAAAATGACACTTTTTGAGAATCTTATTTTTTTTCGCTAAGAAAAAGACTTGAATGAAGTTGCTGTGAATCAGAATCAATACGAACACAACAAAATTAATGTCCGAATTTCTTTTGTGTAATAAATTTTCCTATTAAAAATATATGGGGAAACCCCCCATTTATAAGGATATGGGTTTGAAAGGCGTTAACTTCAACCAAACGAGTGCAAATCATATCGTCTACATAAAATTACTTTTTTCAACCAATTTCATACAGTCCTTCTATGTTAACTCTTCTCATTACTTAGATATAATTTTTCAATTTGTTCAAACTATTTTTACCACAAAATGTAAAAAGTGTACACCTTCTCTGAGTCACTTGAACTATTGAATTCAAATCGAAAATCAGCAGGAACAATTAACTAATTAGTTCAAGTCGTTTAGAAATAGTGAGAATTTTGTCGAACAAATTTTTAAACAGATGAAAATTGTTTGAAAGATTATAGGTAAGTAATGCAAGATGTCATCATAGGAGGAGCTCATGAAGTTTATTGAATAATTTAAAACAAAGTACACTTTCCTGCCTTATTTCAGTCAAAAGGTACATTTCAACAATGAAAAGTTATTCAAACAATTAGAATTGAAGTAAATGGATTAACTGTTTAAAAAATAATGGATAAATAGTGAGAATATCAGACTTACCAAAATTCTATGAAGTTTGTGGAAAAATGTGCAAAAAACTGCATTTTTCTGCCTTATTCCAATAAAAAAATGTTTAAAAAAATGCCGAAAAAAGTATTGTCCGAATAAATAAAGATGTGTTTAGTAATTAATAATCACAATCAACTTCCGATATAAGACCCCCCGGATTACGGCGGTCCTAGAACTGATGGCCTTCACAGTTTCGTGATAAAAGGAGCTACAGGGCTGAAAAAAAGAGGATGTGCTCAGTCAAGTGTGACAAACAGCTCGAGGGCCGCACTCTCAGCACGGAGTAGCATCAGATTGCGTCATGCATCCAAATCCAACAAAAATTGTTCATGCGGCCATGCCTATTAACGTTTGGATTGACCCGATTTAGGATCAAGGCCAAGGCAAGTTATAGCCGAAACCGGTTTTTAATTCGACCATTAGGAATGATCTATGATGAAAAACATACTCAAAAGTAATATTTACGACAAATATACCGCAAAATACTTGATGGTCGTTTAGAGGGTGGTTTTTGGGATATGCTGGAAGGGCGCGGTTACGGGCGTCAAAATAAAAAATCAAGGCATACTTGACATTCGGAGGAGTAATTTTAAGAAGTCCATACAATTTACACTCGTTTGATTGAAATCTCAGCCTTCTAGTCTCACATTCGTTGTCTGATCGAAAAAAATACGAATTTTCTTGTTTTGGCAACCACACAAAATGAGCCATTATCCCAAAAGAAATAAATTCTTAGTTTAAGATTGAAGCTAATTGTCATGAAAAATACATATAAATAAATCATTTAAACAAATACTTAAATAAGGAGCTCATCAGCTTACAAAAATTTCTTATTGACTTATTCTGCTCAAGAACGATATAGAAATAATACCCGCAACAAATAATTACAAAATATTACTATTACTATTGTTATAAACATTTTAGTAAAGAAGATGTAAATTTGTACACGCTATTCAGGTATATTGTTTTTCTCATCATACTATAATCAAATATGCTTTAAATTCATTAATAATCACACGAATTTGAAAATATCAACTATTTAGTATTATTAACAACAAAAATTATAAAAAACTTCCAAAATTAGTTACTTTCACGCAGGAAAAATTTCTTTCTTCTACAAGATAATATTCCAGACAATAATTGTATAGTAATATTCAATTAAGAAAATGTGTCACTGACTTTTAATTGTAATTGTTATTAACAGAGTATTGAATACGTATCCATTTTTACATTTTTTCATAGAAAGAAATTATTTTTCTCATAGAACCAGTTGAAATATGTTTCAATGAGGTGACAAGTAATTCAATAATATAAACATTATGAATAAATTCCCAAAATTGTCATTTTCGCTCCGAAAAAAAATATTTCTTCTACTTCATCACTTTTTCTTGAAGGAAAATTTCTATTCAGTTGTGTAGAACATGATATAGTGGACGAAATTAATTATTTTTTTGTGAAAATCACTAGGTTTGGCATTTTTTTAAATTTTATGTTAATAACAATAAGAAAGATTGAACGTTGATAATGCTATGTGATCACTTCAGAATATATTTTCAATTAGTTATATGACAAAATCATTATAACTAATTTTAACAATAAGAGAAATTAATTATACATAAATGTGTGCGATTATTAATCAATTTTAAAGATATCTGTTATTCCAATTTTTTTTTAAATTCTAGCCAAAATTCTGCACAACCGTATCAGCGATTTAGCTAGTGATTTTTTTAAATAGTAAGTGCCCAAAAACACCCAAAAACGAAGTATTAGACTTTTCGAATCACAACTTTACGTGAAATTGTTTGTTGGAATTTGATTTTTTCGTCAATTTAACTTGCATCTTCAAGCCTACATTGAAAAAAATTATTCATAACCGATTTTAAAGTATAATGTCCAAATTTATTCATTGCAGAAAGCAGTTTTGGGTTGAATATTTAGCATATACGTATATCAAAAACTAAAAACATCAGGCTATCTTCAAAGCCGTCTACAAATTCACTGAACACCAAACTCAAAAGAGCTGCCAATTTCATACTTTGAAATTCAGCGTAATTTTCATGTAATTTTACATCTACATAAATATTTAGAAAACTAAAAAAAGCTAATTTTCATCAAAGACCCGGCACAAAATTTCAAAGCGTAAATGGATATTTGTAAAAAATTATGAATCTATTTTTTTTGTATTTTTGAACCTGCAGAGCAAAGATTCGAAAGAAAAAGTAAGCAAAATTGAAAAATGCTTGGTTTAGTCAAACGTTTTTTTTCTGAAAACTTCTTTCATAGATTTGGCTGAAAGTTTAAAATTTTGATGATCAGACTTACCGAAACAAAAGGTTGATACCCACGAACTAGAATGATTAACGATTTTTCGGGTATACAGGATGTTTTGGGGGTATTTTCATACCTCAAACATCCAAGTGAGGAAATCATCATTTCTTAGTAACTAAAATCACTAGGGATTTTTTATTCAACTGCTACGGTATGAAATCACAATCAAATAAGTAGAGGAAGCGTGCATCGCAAGAAAATGTCTGAATTAAATTTAAGGGATGAGTTAACATTCCTTAAACATTGAAACCAGGAAAATGACATTCCTTAATAAACATAAACACAAGCGATGTTCTGATTGAAGTACAGGATAGGGAATGATATAAAAATAAGTACAAGATACGTTTACTTACTTGGACACCTCTCTGAATTCACTGCAAGAGATATTTTATTATCCCTTGAGCATTGAATCCGGAATATCGACATTTCTTAATAACTGAAATCACACAAGGTCTTCTGATTAATCTATAACGATAGGAAATCATATTAAAGTAAGTAGGGAAGGTGTAGAGGACTAGCATATGTCTTTGAATTATGTAAAGCGTTGTAGAATCACGCCTAAATTAGAGAAGCAAAGAAATTAACATTTCGTAAGGGATAAATCACCAAAGATTGTTTGTATTAATAGTCAGGCCTACGAAATCACTTTGAAACATACACAGAAAGCGTCTTTTAGCAGGATTTATACTACAATTTATTGTCAGGGTAGTTTAATTATCCCTTTATTATTGAAACAAGGAAGTCAATATTTTATACAGGATAAAGCACCAGAGATTTTTCAATGAATACATTGGCCAACAAAATCAATTTAAAACTTACACAGAAAGCGTTTCTTTGCAAGATCGGCGTTTGAATTTATTATCAGGGTAGTTTGAACATCCCTTTATTATCAAAACAAGAACATTGAGGGATGATTAAATAATGATGATTTCCATATTTGGATGTTTAAGGTATGAAAACAGAAAGGCACCCCTGCGTCTGGTCAAATAAATAATGTAAGTCGCATACCTTCCCCTTTCCAAAATCTCGTGGTGGGGGGAGGGGGGAATGCACTCCCGTGACTGGTCATAGAAATATGGCAGGTCGCATACCTTCCCTTTTGGGGTCGTGCATAAATTACGTAACACTTTTTGAGGGGAGGGGGGGTCTAGCTTAGTGTTAGATAATGGTGAAAAACTACAGGGAAAAGTCGGAAACAGTGTTACATAGGGGGGTGGGAGGGTCAAAATTGTCGGAAAATTGCTTTACGTAATATATGCACGACCCCTTTCCATTATCTCGTGAGGGGCGGGAAGGCACCCACGTGACTGGCCACAAGAATAATTTTGGTCAACCCCACACCCCTTACCAACGTGTTGTGGGGGAAAGGCACCCCTGTGACTGGCTACATGAATAATATAGGTCACAAATCTTCCCCTTTCTAACATCTCGTGAGGGGCGGTAAGGCATTCCCGTGTAGGCACCTTCGTGAATGGTTACAGAAATAATGTTGATCAAACCCTTACTCCTGTCCAACATCTCGTGGGGGGGCGGGATGGCACCCCTGTGATTAGGTCAAAGGAATAATGTAGGTCTTCCCAATGTAGGTCTTCCCAATGTAGGTCTTCCCAATGTTTCTGTGATTAAGTCTTCTATGTTCTTTCCCAGAAATACTTTCAGTTACACCCCTAACTTTTCCCAATGTGATTTATTTTATAACTTGAACTAGCAAGATAGCTGATTCCATGCCTGACTTTACCCCGTACCCTACTAGACATTACCCCGTACGCCACCTGAGCTTAACTCAAACCCTAGTCAACCTCACCACATACCCAGCCTGACTTTACCACGTATCCTAGCCGACTTTATCCCGTACCCTACTCGACTCTACCTTGTAACTTATAGTCGACTTCACCTAATACCATAGCCCTTAAAGTTATCCCTGGGGTCTTTTATACCCAGCCTTTTTTAATCGTAAGTCATTTTTTCCATTTTGTTTTCATTCGTTCCATTTTGTTTTCATTCGTTAATTTTGTTTGATATGTGAAAATTCAAAAAATATATATTAAAAAAATATTAAAAATCCTTGTTACAACAAAAAGAAATTTCTGCTCGGGTCTTCAGCAACCCCCCTCATTCATTATGTTATCACAGAGAGGGGATAACTTTAAGGGCTAGCCGACTTCATCCCGTACCCAGCCTGACTTTACCTCGTATCCTATTCTAGCTGACTTTATTCCGTCCCCTACCCGACTTTAAGATACCTCTTATCCTAGCTGACTTTCCCAGCACGTATCCTAGCTGATTTTACCCAAATTTATCTGGTCCCCAGCCTGACTTTTCCCTGCACCCTAGCCAACATTACCCCGTGCCCTACCCGACTTTATCCCGTACCCTACTCGACTCTACCTTGTACCTTAGTCGACTTTACCCCATACCCAAGCCGACTTTATCCCGTACCCAGCCTGACTTTACTTCGTATCCTACCCGACTTTACCCCGTATCCAATTTGACCTAACCCGGTATTCTAGCTGACTTCATTGTGTCCCATATCCGACTTTACCTCGTATCCTGGCCGACTTTACTACATACCCCAGATAATTTTACCCGACTTTACCCGGTAGCACGACTGACTTTACCCCGCATCCTAGCCGACATTAACCCGTACCTTACCCGAATTTACCCTGTACCCTACCCGACTTTACCGCGTACCCGAATCGACTCTACCTCATACCGTAGTCGACTTTACCCCATACCCTAGCCGACTTTACCCCGTGCCCAGCTTGACTTTACTCCGAACCCTAGTCGACTTCACTCAGTACCTTACATGACTTTACCCCGTATCCTAGATAATTTTACATCAGTGGCCAATCATATAATCACTGGCCTATGCTAATCAATATGTCGACCTGCCAATCATTGTGTTTTTTGACATTATTGTTAATTTCTTTGAATATAAAATATCCACTACATTGAACGCTCAATCTATAATGGTAATTTGAATCTTTATAAAATGTATTATCTGCCTGTGTATTTTAGAATTTCGTTCTACGCTTATAGTGTTTTCGACCAATTTGCAAACTGGAAAAATTCCTCAAGTGGCAAATCATTGTACTGATTACCCTATTGTACAGATTTTACCAATATTTTTCTCAACTTTTCACATTACAGAAAAACTTTATTGGACAAATTAAAGTACATAAAAAAAATCAATTTTGATCCAAGCCTAAAAACAGGCTTGAATTAATTAATTTTTCTGTTGTCAACTAATTTTTGTCAAATAGTTTAGATCCTAATAGTTTGTTCATCTATGAAGTCTAAATTTGTTGTTTAATTGTTTGAAAAACAATTTTTTTGAATGTTGAAAAAATATACGCCCCGATATTTTGTTGTCGAGCGTTAATCTATGCCGAAAAATATTTCACTATCAAAAATATATGAAATCAATGCATACGAAATAGAACTTGCAAATACCACGAAATACCACTTTAGGAAAAACTCGCGTTATGCTTCCTTTAAAAATCCAACAATAGATCCTTCAGGGACTTAAGCTGGTTCTTATAGAGTATTCTTCATATTCGACACATATTTTCATTTCACAAAATTGTCATTAACGGGAAAAGTGTTGAAAATACTGAGTCACGATCGCCCCTTTTTTGTTCGACTTTTTCTTTATATACATTTCACCATTTAATATTTTATGAGATACTTGAAACTTCGGTAATAAAATTTTGTAATATTTTTAGGACATTGATATTACGAAGTAAGGATTCATGCTCAATAATTTTTCATTTGAAAGTTAAATATTTCAGATTGATTCAAAAGTTCAATGTTTGACAACTATTGAAAGATTTCAGAATTGGCCGATTTTAAATTCAGAACTCAAAAAATGAGACAATCCATAACTACAAATTAAATCGTATTTAGAATAAAATAATTATTATAAATTAAAAGAGCTAATACCTAAAAATTTATATTTCTAATCATTGAAAGTGACAAAGGGTTTAAAACTGAGAGCATTAAAATAAAACAATTTTTAACGTACGTTCCAGATGGAACAATTAGAAACGACTTGAATTATTTATAATTAAAAAATGTTAAATGAAGCGCTTAACTTTTTTGTTCAGTTCCAAAGTATAAATTGATATAAAAAGTTAATGATTTTCTTTGTCATTTTATTTGATTTGATATTCAAGTATCAATTTGATGAATTAAATAATTTAGTATGATAAAAATACATATATGAGCGATTGCCAAAAAATGGACCATTTTAAAAAATGAAATTTTCGATAACAAAAAATTTTTAAACTACCTGAAATATATTTTTCAAATAAAGGGTAACCTGAGAGAGTATGAAAATATAAAACTAAGAGATCAAGAAATGTATTTGTGGCATGCGACTATGATAAAATAAAAGAAATTTCAAGAATATATTTTCAATATTTGCAGACCAGATAAAAATATTTTGGAATATGGGAAGGATGACCATTTTCATGATTTATTTAAATTCATTTCAGCGTTTCAAAACATCCTCTCATTTTATAGTATGATAAATTAATATAGAGCGCTATCGGACATTTTATGAAAAACGGTACATTGTGTGCCACTTGTCATGAGGCCCATCTAATACGCGAATATAGGTACAAAATGATCCTTATAGCAAGTTGCGTTTAATCCACACTGTTTTAAATCACGCTTTAGTTATTTGGAATCAACGTGAATAAATCGATTTTTAACTATACGTATATTAAAATCGTCGTAAGTATACAATTAACCATTTTAATCCGAATTGTGAATAATACTTATTTTAAAGTTTTATTTTAAAACAGCCATGCAGACAAAAATACTTGTAGGACAGACTTTGAAGTGATTTTTAAAATCCTTAACTATAAAATATTGAACACTCTACTCTTGATTTTGATTTTCTGCAATTCAATATAAGTGACCTCTGTGAACTTGAAACATTGAAAAATGGTGTTAATATTATTTAGCAATTTTTCATTTTAAATTTGTTGTTAGGGACAGGTGCGTGATAAAACATTTTGCGTACTTTTTTATTTATAATTTCCAAAATAAGTCATTTAAAAATTAAAAACTTTACTAAATGATGCTTTTATGTGAGTACTTTATTAAGATGATCTAAAAAAAAAGTTTATTCGATGTTCCTATAGTATTTTTGACCTACCAAGGGGATTATAGCACATATGGTGGCCTACTTTATTAGTCCATACAGAAAAAGTACAAAAAAATTACAGTTAGGCATACCTTTTTTGTAATTAAGTAGTCAGTTTTTTACCTTCCCTACAATGTCCCTCCCTACAGATTCACATACTTGAAATGTGACAGGACTGGTAAAATTTATTTTATAATATTGGCCTTGGGCCCTTTTTTTAAATATATGATGCAGTTCAAATTGCAATACTAACTTGCTAGAGATTATAAATACTGACTGAAAGAATCATGCTTATATGTCTGTCCCTCGGTTTGTTAACAACTCCGAAGCCTCTACAGTTTTAACGAATTTGAGGTGATAATTCGTATTATAGTCAATTATAATCATGAAAAATAAGTAGTTTATATCAGATTTTGAAAACACATGATGTTTCCAGAATCTTGAAATTGATTAAATCCTCGTAAGTCGTCTGAGAACACGGGAAAAACTATCGGTTAACCTGAATAACAACTCCGAAGCCTCCCAAAAAAAGAGGTACAAACGCAAAATAATTTTTTTCCAAAAAAATTTCACCATAAAATTCGAAGGGCTGATGGAACAAAACACTTCCCCAAAGCTGGAATTATTTGTTTTTGAATGGTGTGTCAACGGCGATACCACGCTGAAAACACCAGTTCCCGTTAGATCACTGAAGTTAAGCAGTGTTGGGCGCGGTTAGTACTTGGATGGGTGACCGTTCGGGGAATACTGCGTGTTGTTGACCCGTCGTGGGTGTGGTGGACCCACACTGGTAGTATTTATCCACCTAGAAACACTACCCGAATCGGGTAAGTGAGGCAATGAACTTTCGAGTTCGAAATGCTAATCAATATGTTTTTCGTTTTTTTTTTTATGGTGTGTTTTATATCACTTAAAAATTGCAAACAACAACTCCGAAGCTAACGACTCTAAAACCTTTTAACAACTCCGGAGCCTTTTTTTTCGCACTCGCTGGTAAAAGGTTCGAAGTCGCATTGAAGAGAAAGAAAAACAAGTTTTAAATGTACTTTTTTTTAATTCTTCTTAAACTTCTTCATAAAATATTGTTCATAGATATTTTTTTTTACGAAGAACTCTTCTTATACAAATTCACGTGGACATAAGTTTAAATTGTAAAAATCAAATTTGTACATAATTATTTTTTGCAACACCCACCTCAAGAGTTGACGTTTTCATGCTTGTAAATGGTGCCTAAAGGACCTTATTTGAGCAGACTGTATGCGAAACAATTTTCGCCCATGCGCAGTTTGAACATGGCTTACTTTAGACACTGGTGAAAAAGCTGCGCATGCGCACTTTCGAGATGAGGTACTTTAGACACTGGCATAGGTAACTTTAAACACTGGTGTTGGTATATTTTGAACTAAATTTAGATTTAACTTGAATAAATGTTTTAATGATTGAAGTTTTGTTTTTAGGGGTTCGTAGCCCCCCCCCCTGACAAGAGAGCATAAACGCCAACATCTAGTTTTTAATAATTTTATTCCCAAAAAATTTTTGTGCGCAAAATTTTTTTTCAAAAATTTTTGTTCACAAAATTTTCTTTTCAACCATTTTTTTCACAAAATTTTTTTTTCAAACATGTTTTTGCACATTTTTTTCAGAACATTTTTTTTCAACAAAATTTCTTTACTCCACTCTATGCAATATACAATTAGTATTTTTCGTTATCACCTCCCAACAACTTTTTCGGACGGGCGTTGCAAAAAATAACGTATGATACACGTGTGCGTAGGTGATTGGTAACTCGTGTGATTGCATCATTCGCCTGCGGCTCGGAGCAATCGCCTATTTTGCGCACTTGTATCACAAATAACTATTAACAAATTTTCAAAAAATTAGAAAAAAAATCCAAAAAATTTCAAAAAAATTCTTTGATGAATTTTAAAAAAATGCGAAGAAGTTTTCGAAACAAAATTTAAAAAAAAAATTCAAACAAAAATTTCAAAAAAATTTTTGAGAAAAATTTTCAAAATAATTTTCGAGACAAATTTTCTAAATAATTTCAAAATTTTTTTAGAACGTGCAGACAACTTCAACACATTCAAAAAAATACAAGTTCGACCTATTTTATTTACGTAATGAATCTATAATCTGGAATTGAAATATTGTTGAAAATTCATTTTATTGTATGGATATACGTTGAAACCGAGACGAACATTTTTTTTGTCAACTTATGTTTGACAATCGAACTGAAGATATTCCAAGCATACAAAAACAATCATTATTTCAATTTTTTCAAAAAATCAATTCATAACACTTTGCTGGCTTACTTCTTATATTATAATATGTATAATAGTAAAAAAGTAACTTCGAAAGCAACGACAGGTTTCAATTAGCATGTTTTAAAAAGTTAGAAAAAGGAAACTGACGTAAGCCAGTATAAATAAAAACAAAAAAGGAATTCGTAATCGAAATTTGTTAGCTTGCTATACGGATGATTTACAAAATGGCATTTTCCGTTATGAATGGCAGAGAATGGCACAAATTTATCGTTGAAACATAAAATTAGTGATCGGATTCTCATTGGCATTAGTCATAGAGTAACAATCCTTTTGGTTGGACAATTTTACAAACAAGATTTTTTCTTGTTAAGCAGACAAAGAGGTAGCTTCGTGAAAATTTCGAATATTTCGAATAAATCAAGGTGGGGAAACGTCGAGAGATTTTGTTACGATATGTTACGGTAAGGGGAAGAGTTCCTTCATTCATGTACGTAATTTTTGGAAATTCGCAAATAAAACAAATAACTTGCAGTAATTGTAGAGAAAGTTAATGTGAATTTAACTTTATGCACCAAAGAAATCTGTTGAGTGAAAAAAAACCTAGCCAACAATTTTTTTAAAAGTCAGGGAATTTCTACAACCCGTGTGGATAAATTTCGTGGCAGTCTTAAGTAGAGAGATCGGCTGGCTAGACCGAATCTAGACCGCCTAGTTAAGGCGCTTGGTCCCGTTTGATTTTTAGCCTCTTTCTTACTCACGCCAATTTTCCTCCTACACGGATGAATTGTTCGATGTAATATTTTAGCCACATAATCTCAAGGGTATAATGGCCAACCTCTCAGTCTCTTTTTTTTTTGAAAAATGGTCTTATTTTTTTTGTTAATTAATCGAAAATGTGGTTCATTTCTGCGCCTGGAAACGAGCAATCCGCCACCGGGAAAGTACCCGCGTTGAACCGAAAGTAAGAAAAAGGCTAAAAATCGAACGGCACCAAGCGCCTTAAGACGGCCTGACAGGGTTGGTCTTGGCCCTCTCAGACGGTCTCGATTGAAAATATCTACTATCGGCGAGAGAAATCGAGTCCTCTGGCTTCGATGTTAAAAAAGTGAGTGAAGAAAACATGGTAGCTCAATGAATCAATGATCATTTTTCAGATCAAAATGTCGTACGTTAATGAGCCTGGAACGAATATGCGAAGAAAAATTTTATAGCTTACAGAACCGAAAATCTGTTAAAAAGTAGGGAAATTTGACAGCTTTTAAAGACAGTGAACTTTGGAACATAGTTTGTTATTGGAAAAATAACAGGAAAAATCTGAAAAAATCCATGGTGGTACCTTAAACATTTCTGAACAAATTGCCGTTGAAAAATTTGCAGAATATAACAAATTTTTCGTTTGTTGTACATAAACATACAACTGTACTATCTTCAGTTCTAATGAAGATAATAAAGTGATTTAAATTAGAGGTAGTTAGTTGAACTATTTGTAATTATTTACAATTTGAAAAAAGTATGTGCTTCTTATTCTCTTCATGCAAATTGCGATATTTAAAGAAAGTTTTTCATACCGGAAAGCAAGTGTAAGAAACTAGCGGGGTGCCTTTTTTCATGGGGTCATCCTCGTGTTTCCTCAACATTTTTTTTGTTTGTTTTATTTGTAATATAATGTTTGAAAATGTAATATATGTATGCACTCTACACCAGGATAATTGATATTCAAAGTCAAAATACTCGCAATATCAATTAATATTTATTTTTTATTATTTTTTAAATTAACTCCTGTGATGGCGGCCAGAGTTTGGGCCGGAATTGGCCGACAAGTGCATACCGGAGTTATCATTCCAGCAACGGTACGATCTTGGCAGCCGATCTCCGGCAATATTTTTGCTGATACTGGGCCAGTGCTGGGCCGTATCTAACTTTGCACTTGAGATGTGGTAAAAGCGTTACACGTCTGGCTAGCGTCTGATTAGCTCATCTAGTCTGGACGAGCTGATCAGCGGCTGGTTAGCACCGTCTAATCTAGTCCATCTCATGGTAAATGCATTACACTTCTGGCCAGCGGCGTTATTAGACCGTCTGTCCAGCGTCTGAACAGATACAAGACGGTCTGGCCAGCGCCCCGAAATTTTTCTACACGGCCCGTGTGGAAAAATTTCGTGGCAGTCTTAAGTAGAGAGATCGGCTGGCTAGTTCGAATCTAGACCGTCTACTTAAGACGGTCTGACGAGGTGTTGGCCTTGGCCCTCTCAGACGGACTCGATTGAAAAATTTTCAAAGTGTCGTCAAAACGGTCTGACTTGGCCCCTCTCAGACGGACTCGATTGAAAATGTCTACTTCGTGGCCGTCTTTAGTAGAGAGATCGGCTGGTTAGACCGAATCTAGACCGTCTAGTTAAGACGGTCTGACAGGGTGTTGGTCTTGGCCCTCTCAGACGGTCCTGATTGAAAATATCCAAGTGCTATCGTGACGGTCTGGTGTGATCCTCAGCAGACGGACATGATTAGAAAAACTTTAAAGTATTTTAAAGTGTGCAGTATCGTTTTCTGTTGACGTCATTGACACTTATCTGTCGCGAGTACAACTTTTTTCCTGTATTATTTTAAAGAAAAAATTCTAAGTTCCATCTTTATGCACAATTGTGAATGTTCAAAAAAAATTACATTTTATGTCAATTTTAACGTTTTAAAATGGTCTGAAACACCTTAAAAACCAAACCTTACACAGAAGTTAAAAAAAATTTGTTATTAAAAAATTGTCAAAGTTCACGATCAAATTTCTAAGTTCCGTCGTTAAAAATTTTAAATGTTCGTAAAAAATCACATTTCCTGTCATTGTAGAAAGTTGTAAAGTAGTCTAAAACACGAAAAAACGAAATATTACACGAAAAAAAAATTGTAATCGATATAAATTATTTATTTAAAAATTATATTATTTATATTCCTGTCAACAGTTCGTATATTTTACATTTGCATAACGTCACATAATAATAAATATTTAATTAGGAAAACAGAGTTTAAAATTTGGTGTTTTCACTTTTTTGAGCTGTAGCTTATGAAGATGGCTTTTTCATCGAGTTTCGACTCGCAGGTTTAGCGCAATGGTTAAGACTCCTGACTGCTAGGCGATAGATTTAGGTATATAGATGTAGGTTCGATACCCCGTAGTGTTAGAAATTTTATTTGTATTATTATTTGGAAATGTATTATATGTATTCACTCTACACCAGGACCATTAATATTCAAAGTCAAAATACTCGCAATCTCATTAAGTAGAGAGATCGGCTGGCTAGACCGAATCTAGACCGTCTAGTTAAGACTGTCTGATAGGGTGTTGGTCTTGGCCCTCTCAGACGGTCTCGATTGAAAATATCTACCTTATGAGGATGGATTTTTCATCGTGTTTCAACTCTTAGGTTTAGCGCAATGTTAAGACTCCCGACTGCTAGACGATAGATTCAGGTATAGATGTAGGTTCGATTCCCCGTAAAGTTAGAAATTTTATTTGTAAGATAATATTTAAAAATGTAATCAGGACCATTAATATTCAAAGTCAAAATACTCGCAATCAATTAATATTTATTTTCTATTATTCTTCAAATTAACTCCGGTGAAGGTTGCCAGAGTCTGGACGAGCTGATCAGCGGCTGGTTAGCACCGTCTAATCTAGTCCATATCATGGTTAAGGCGTTACACTTCTGGCCAGCGGCGCTATTAGACCGTCTGTCCAGCGTCTGAATAGACACAAGACGGTCTGGTCAGCGCCCGGCCAGCGCCCTGAAATTTTTCCACACGGGGGGAACTTTAAATAGCGGTCAAGAAGAATAAATTTGAAAATTTTCAATTTTGATATGAAATAGTTTAATTCCGTTTATAGAAGATTCTAGGTTACAAATTTTACAAGTTTAAGATTCTGGTCTTTGAATATCATTACTTGAATATGTCTTGCTCATCCTAGGAATGCTCATAAGACGTGCAGTCCACTGTCAGTACGAAAGATGTCCCGAGAACGTTCTCTGTCTTTAGGACGTTTTAGGACATCTCTAAGACATTAGACGTCTTAGAGACGTTGATTGGACTGACTTTGGACGTTCTAGGAACGTCCCAAGGACGTTCTTGGGATGTTCATCATTCTGTGCACACTGGGTTCCTCCCGAAGATTGTATTTTTAGTTACAAATTTTATTATTCGTTTCAAACTTCAACAATTTTGTTAAAAAGTCATCTCTTTTGGATCAAAATTCAACTTTTTTTGCTTGAAAATTTGTACTTTTAATTAATAATTCCTATATTTAGTGGAAATTACATCTTTCTTGGATAAAAATACAACTGGTTCGTTGAAAATTCAACAATCTCGTTAAAAGTCATCCGTTTTGGTTGAAAATTCGTCCTGTTGGGTTGAAAATTCAAGTATCTTCATAGAAAAATCACTTTTTCTTCCAAACTCATATTTTGATATTGAAAAGTAAAACTGAAATCTTTTTTGGATGATTCAACTATTTTTTTGAAAATTTGTCTTTTAAATTCAAAAATTCAACTGTTTCAGTAGAAATTGCATCTTTCTTAGATAAAAATGTTACGGTTTGATTAAAAATTCAACAATTTTGTTAAGAAGTCATCCTTTTTGCTTGAAAATGCAACTGTTTTGTTAAAAATTCAACTGATTTGTAACAAATTTACTGCTCATTCTGAATTCATATTTTTATGTTGGAAAGTCAACTAACATGTTTTTTGGATGAAAATTCAACTATTCTTTTGAAAATTTGTCCTTTTAATTGAAAAATTTCATCTATTTTAATAGAAACTGCATCTTTCCTTAATAAAAATGCAACTGTTTGGTTAAAAATTCTTCTTCTTTGCTTTTGAGGATTCAACTATTTTGATTGAACCACTTTCTTGAGAAATCATTTTTTTAAGATTCATAGCTTTAGTTGAAAATTTATGTGTCCGGTTGAAGGTTCAACAATTTAGTTGAACTTTTTTCTTTTTTAGCTGAAAAATCTTTATTTGATGAAAATTCGTCTTTTCTCTTTAAAAATTAATTTTTTTAAAATAAAATATCATTTTGTTGTTGTTCAAATATCAACTATTACACCTTTTTTGTTGGGAATTCATCTTTTTGAGTTAAAAATTCAATTATTTTGTTGAAAATTCAAGTACTTTGTTATAAAGGCATCTTTTATGGTAACTAATAATTTAAGTTCATTTTATATAAACATAACTAGGATTTCAAATACCTTTGAACATAGCTATTAAATATCGTATATAGTTATCAATAAATTTAACTATTATCTTTTTAGCAGTGATTATAATACAATGCATTTAGTCATTTTTTATAAATTAATCAAATATGTGAATGTATTTTATACTTGCATCACACGTTGCATCAAATATATTTTTATTAAGGTAGATATATCCATCTTAAGAAGAACAATTTATCAAAGTATTCAATGAATTAAATTTTTTATGCTGAGGTTCTTGACCAGGGTAATACGTAATAATTATGATGTTAATATTTCTGCCTACTGGTGTTTTTTTCTACTGGTTTTTCACAATTAAAAATCAATGTGTAATAAAAATATTGAAACGACCAGTAGACAGAAACAATTACATCATAATTAGTATTCAATGAATATTTATTGTTTTATGATTATATGTATTAATGTTCCAGGCTTACCGAATGAAATCTACGTATTTTGGCATCAGTATCTGTGGGTGTTGGGTGTGGTTTTATGCAAAATAAGGGCTTTGATCTCCGAAACGTGAGTATTGATACTACTTATTGTCAGTATCTAGCTTAATTAAATATGGAGTTCAGATTTATCAAATACGTTTAATTTTTCGTTACTAAATGACAAATTATTCTTGGTACTGTCAAAATTAGTAAAAACATCATTTTTTCAGTTTCATATTCATAATTTTAGTTATACAGTTATTTCTTTGGTTGAAAATTTATCCATTTTGTAAGAATGAGTTTTCTTCAATCAGAAATTAATTTATTCAACTGAGAATTTAATTCCTGTATTTTGTTAAAAATTCGTCCTTTATGGTATAAAATCCTTACTCTTGGTTTAAAAATGAACTACTTGGTTCAAAGTGTATGTGTTTTGTTAAAAATACGTCTTATTGGTAGTAAAGAATTTTTTGTTAAAAATTGAACTGTTTGGTTAAAAACTGAACTGCTTTGTTGGAATTCTGTTTCCTTTTGTTCTTGAAGATTGATTTTTCAAACTAAAAATTGAACTGTTTGGTTAAAAATTCAACTGTTTGAATGAAGATTAACTTTTTTATCGAAAATTCAATTTTTTGTGGGAAATTCGTCTTTTTAACTCGAAAATTTAACAATGTGGTAGAAAATTCAACTATTTCGTAGGAAATTCGTTTTTTTTTATTACAAAATTAATTTTTTTTTTAATTTTTTGCAACGTTTTGATACCCTGGATTTTTGTGTGGATGAAAAACTTCTTCCTCTAGTAAACAAATCGATCTTCCTGCACCAGCAAGCCAGAAAAGTTTTGTTAACGTAGGTTAAGATTTATTTTATTGCAATTTCAAGTTATCTTATTTTTATTTAATTTTTTTTAAGTTTTTAATTTTTATTTAAGTAACACATACATACTCTCCAGAAATTCATGTAATATTAATCCACATAATCAAAACCGGTGCAGAAATTTTGCCGTGGCCCCGATCGGGCCCGACCTGGCAGCCCTAAATACGGCATGAAATTAGCTGCCGTAAACAAATGCCTTATCCGCACCAGGTCAGGAAATTTCTGCACGGAAAGTGTTTAGATTCGTCTAGTCATTTTACGATTTGAACATTATTTTACATTATGTGTAGAAAGAATGAAGTTTGCAGGTCGAAAAATAGACAAACATTGAATTTTTTTATTAGTTTTTCTTAAACAGAATTTTTAGTTTTTATATGCGTAAGACGAGAAATTTTTAAAAAATAATTTCTAATAACAATAAGAGTTTTTGATCATTACCCGAGTGTGCAAAACAGAGTTGAAAAATTATTTATTTCACAATTGATTATGTTGAATGAATACATTTTGTATATCGAAAAATATTAGCCAAAAATATTGTAATTGATTATTCAGTTTGTTTCCAGAATTATCATTGAATTTTATTTGATGATCAAACACAATAACAAGCGAACTATGTTAATTCATATTCATCCACTTTATTGTTAAAAAATTAAAACCATTACGTAATGGTAAATATCCATTTTCTCTGCATCCCATTCATCATCCTGCTAACTGTAATGATCTCATCTGTACACTGAGAAAACAGAATATTTGAATCACAAAAAATGTAGTATACTACATCCAAGCAAATATTTTTTTAATCGGAGAACAATTTTTTCATTTCAACAAATAATGTTTGATTTCCGAATTTTCGCAGCTCCCCCTCCCTCATTTTTTTAGGTGCCCAAAAAAAGTGTATACTTTTTTAACATCAAGAGAGCTCACCACCACTTTAATGATCTCATGAACACGCTTCATGAAATATGAATTCATCATTAATGTTTAATTTAAACATCCGTGAGCCCCTTTCTTGGTGCCTTAAAAACTAACCCATGCAAGTGCGATAAGGATTTTGCAGAATATTACCTCTAATTATTAACTTTTCTTCCATTTGTTCATAGATCCTTATGAATAAATGAATAAAAATATTAAATGTATTTTTTAATTCATTTTCAAAGGTTTAAATCATTTTTGTTTACTCCAAACCATTTCATTTCCATTAAGCATCGCGAATTCAGGATATATTATGAATGTTATGGTCTATTTAATGAACTTGGAGAGTTTATTTTTCTAAAAATTTTATTTTTATCATTTAGACAATTCATTTTTGTTTAGATCCAAATTTTTAATATAGAAAAACTATAAAATCATACTTCCTTGCTATTTTCAACAAGTTCAAAGTTTAACCTAATTCTTAGTTTTTCCTAGTTACTTCTTATTGTCTAATTCATTTGTGAATGTGAAGAGTGAATTCTTTCATTCAAATTGTCTTTTTATTTTTTAAATAACTTATGATTGTTTAATTCCAACTTTTGACAGGAAAAACTTAGATACTTATAATATTGCAAACTTATCGTATTTTCCAAATTCTATGACCTAATTAATAAATGTGATCACCTGTTACTGTACATATTCGTTATTTTTATTTGCTCTTATTTATTTCAAAATTTATCTTAAAATGTTCAGAGATATAAGTTCAAATCTATCAATTTGATCATAATTATAAGATAATATATATTTATAAACAAATATAATTTGTTTCAACAATTAGCTGTAGGTTAACCAATCGAAGATTTAGAAGAAAGAAATAGAATTTATTGAAAAACATATAGTAGAAAGAAAGTTTCCCCAGCTTTTTCCCAAAAAAAGGGTAATTGTAAACGTTTTAGACAATAAATAACCAAATAAAATGAAAAAATTCGCTATTCATATTATAAATTATTCAATTGCTTAAGCTAATGAAAATTGTTTAAACAATGAGAAGTACATTGGGAAAAGTAGGATTTAGGCTAAACTTTTAAATTTGTTAAAGAACTAGTAAGAAGTACGATATTATATATTTTTCTATTAAAAATTTTAGAATGAATTGTTTGAAGGAAAAACAAATCATTGAAATAAAAATAGACTGTCTTTGAATTCACTGAATGAAGCATAACATTACTAAAATACCTTCAATTCGCAATATTCCATAAAAATGAAATTGTTCGAGTGAACAAAAAAATGTTAAAAAATTTAATAATATAATTCAAAAACACATAAAATCTTGTGATTTATCCATTCATGAAAATCTACGAAAAAATTAGAAAAAAGGTAATAATTAGAGGCAATATGCCATAAAATCCTTACTGCTCGTCCACACGACCCTGTCCTTTAACATACAAGTTTTGCTTCTTTTACATCAATACATCTCTTCATGGAGGCTCTACTGTTTGTATGGCTCTTTATATATTTTTGCTTCTGAGTATCATTCACACATTCCCGCCATTTTTTCCTTAGTCTACCTCTGAGCAGGCTACCATACACTTTACCTCAGTACACTCGCTTTCTTAAACGTCCTCCATCCAGTCTCTCCATTACCATTAAGCCATTTCCCTTTCGGGGTAGGCGTCAATATGACCAAAACATTTCAAAAATTTCTTTCATTCTTGTCAATCAGTGTTTCTTCTACACCATTTTCTTTGACAACTAGCTCATTATTTGATTTGTCAATAAGCTTTTTACTGCATATATTCCGCAGGAATTGCATGTTAACCTTGTTCACTTTACTCGCTTTACTCCTATCTATTTCTCGGTAGGGTAATAGAGCGAGGCAGAACCCGCTGGTCAATAGCTGGGAGGGAAAAAGGCAAACGTCGGTAACCCTTCCTTCTGAGGTCCCTATTATTGTGAAATGGATACTTTTTTCTAACACTTTCTATACGGTGGCAACTCTCATTAAATCCTGAAATATGCGTAAAGGTTTATTTCGCGAAATATTGATCTAATTTCATTTTTTCGAATTGTACTTCAATCGCGTTACAAAACTGCACATCTTAAGCCATAAAACAACTTCCTGTCTTTTTTAAGAAGAAAATTAGAAACACAATATTATCAAGTCAATGTGTACGAAAATTCTATTTTTGAACAAAAAGACTCAGAAACATTATGAATCCAAAGATCAGTTATTTTGAAAGAACTTATTCAAAAAGCTCAATATATGCAAAAAGAATTGCATAGAAAGGCCTCAAAATATGTTTCCAAACAACGTTTTAATCGGCTCATTAGAGACAAGTATATAACTCATCACGGTATAATTTTATAGGATACTACGAAAAAATATTTCTATCATATGCTTTATTAGTAATGTATGTGTATATGAGACTGCAGTTTCTTATCGTACTGTTATTTACATTATTTTTCATTTTTTTTAGTTTTGGATGAAAAAACTTTTAATTTTCGGTTTAAGTGTAAATCCTTAATATTTCTAAATCATTTTTGCAATTTTTGAAATTAAATTACATTAATTTCCAATGTTTCCTATAAAAATTCGATAAAGGTATCAAAGGCTTTGTTATCTCACTAAAGGTCTCTTTTCGAATTGATTTCATTGATGCCCTCTCTCTTTATGTATACTATTTCCATACATTAATTATTTCTTTGTCCCACAATCTTTCAAATTCCCGCGAAATCATGATGACATGTTAAAATTTCTATAAAACTTCAGTTTCACACAAGTAGAAAACAATAAAGAAGAACAAAAATTATCTTTCTGTTGTTATGTCCTATATTCCATTGTGACAGGGAAACATTAATTCCCTTATAAATCTGATATGTAATCCGTCAGCACAACACCAATTTTGATTGTCACAATTACCATGGAAATTTTAATGGATAATATAAATTTTTCAAAAATATTCTTTATAGAATTTGAAACAAAACTGTTGATTTTAAATTAATCCAAAGTTCCAAATTCAAAATTCATCGAATTGATCTTGCAATTTCAAAGTTACAATTAAGCTTCACTTTATGATCTTACGTAATTGCTTGTAATTTTGTAATTTTTTAATTTTCACACACTTTTAAAAAATTGGTTATTTCGATACTTTAAACTTCAATCTAGAGCGACTGAACCGTACCGGGTCACCCTGAATACTGAAATCATTTTGAAAAAGGAAGAAACAGAAGAACGAAAACTCCCTTTGAAATTGACAGATTTTGGTTTGTACCCATTTTTCTAAGAACTCAAGTACAGTGTAGTCCAACCTCTTAAGGGCCCTGGAAATCGAGTGTAAAACGTAGATAATGGATTCAGGCCAAACGGCGAAGCCATTTTGTCTGATTTTTTGTGCAAATGATCTAAAGGGTATATAGACTGTCGTTACAGCTCGCTTTTTTCGGAAAAAAATCTATTTTTCATATAACAATGAAAATAAGAAAAATTACTTTTTTGTGGTACAGTGTTCTACTATTAAGCAAAACATGTAGCAGGTAAAGCAGTTAGCATGCTAAGAATTCTTTTGCGCGACCCTAGCATATGATAGAAATATTTTTTCGTAGTATCCTATAAAATTATACCCTGATGAGGAGATCTAAATGATCTCGAAACATGTTGGTCCCAAAAGTAGTATAAAAAAGACGAAGAAAGAGAAAGGAAATTAGAGTGAGGATGGCTTGGTTGTCTTTTTTCCAATTCTCTCCCTCTTTTTTCCTCTAGTTATATACTTGTCTCTAATGAGCCGATTAAAAAGTTGTTTGGAAACATATTTTGAGGCCTTTCTATGCAATTATTTTTGCATGAATTGAGCTTTTCGAATATGTTTTTTCAAAATAACTGATCTTTGGATTCATAATGTTTCTGAGTCTTTTTCACGGTGGTCGGGAAGCAAAAAAAAGTCTGCTTGAAACACCTAAGAAAAGTGAATGTGGCATGCTCTTTCGGGTACCTAGGAGTGCTCAAAAATCATTGAGACAAAATCTGAACAGATCCTTTTCGCGAGAAAATCACTTTTTTGTTCAGTCAAAAGTACCAATAATCGGTTTTTTGGGAATATCTCCTCAGGGATGTATTTCATCACAAAAGTTGTTGTCGTATGATTTATAGAGAATTAAATTACCTTTCGAACGAGCCCTATAACTTTAAAAAATATTAATGGGTTGCCGAGATAGAGCGCATATCAGTAGGGCATAAATACCGAAAATTGATTTTCGGGAATATCTCCTAAAGGATGTATCTTATCACTAAAGTGTTTTTAACATGATTTGTAGAAAAATTGATTACCTTTACAATGAGCCCTATAACTTTTAAAAATATCTATTGTTTGCTGAGATAGAGCGTATATTAGGGAAGTCAATTAGTGAAAAAAATCGGCCTTTCCAAGATACTTCCTCAGGAACGTGTTTTATCTGAAATATGACTATCGATGTTGGTAGAGGACTCAATTGCCTTCAAAATGAGCCCTCGTACATTCGAAAATGTTCAATAACCACCGAGATAGAGCATCTCAACGTGGACCCTTTTTGATCATTTTTCACGAAAATCGCTGAAAATCAGTTTTTCAAAAATTTATCATGTCCTAAGATGCTAAGAAAAAGTTGCATCAAAATCTGAAAAAATACTATTTATGTGAAATTTCTGAAAAACTGATTTTCAACGATTTTCGTGAAAAATGATCAAAAGGGGTCCACGTGAGACGCTCCACAGTCGACCTTTTTTGAAATTCTGTCTCAAAATCGTAGAACTTTGGACCGGAATGACCTAGAGGGATATTTTTTTTTTAAATTAAAGAAAAAACCTTCCCAAATATAGAAAAATTATAGAGAAAGTCAAACAAAAAAATTGTGACCTTGAAAATCTGGGTTGAAGATGGAATTTTTGGCAAAAAAATCGTTTATTGAATACCAAAAACGCTTAAATTTTATATTTGATGTGCTATACATGTTTTTATATAGATTTTTGCATGCCCAATCCGAATCTGACATATAAATCGTTGTAAGACAAAATCCAAAATGGCGGAGTCAATATGGCAGACTCAAATTGTAAAACGAAACCGATTTGGCTAAAATTTGCTACAAGGTGGTTTTTTCAGGTCGCTAATTACAAAGCCAAGGTTAAAATTTAAAAATGCAAAATGGCGGATCAAATATGGCGGACCAAAATTGTAAAAGGGAACCGATGTGACTAAAATTTGCTACAAGGGGGTTTTTCGGGTCGCTGATTTCAAATCCTGGATTAAAATTATCAAATCAAAAATGGCGGATCCAATATGGCAGACCAAAATTGTAAAAGGAATCCGATATGACTAACATTTGCTACAAGGGGGTTCTTCGGGTAGCTGATTTCAAATCCGGGGTCAAAGTTGAAAAATTCAAAATGGTGGACCAAAATTGTGCAAAAAAAAAAAAACAGATTTCACCGCGTTTTTGAATTCTGGAATTTTGACTTTGGATTTCAAATCGGCCATCTACAGACCCTCCGATAAGCTATTTTAAGTCGAATAAATTTTGTTCTATAATTTTGGTCCACCATATTGGATCCGCCGTTTTGAATTTTTTAATTTTGACCCCGGATTTGAAATCATCGAACCGAAAAACCCCCTTGTAGCAAATTTTAGTCAAATCGTTTCCTTTTACAATTTTGGTCCGCCATATTGGATCCGCCATTTTGAATTTTCCAATGTTGACCCTGCATTTGAAATCAGCGACCTGAAAAACCCCCTTGTAGCAGATTTTATTCAAATCGGTTTCCTTTTACAATTTTGGTCCGCCATATTGGTTCCGCCATTTTTAATTTTTTAATTTTGACCTTGGATTTGCAATCACCGACCTGAAAAACCACCTTGTAGCAAATTTTAGTCAAATCGGTTTCGTTTTACAATTTTAGTCTGCCATATTGGTTCCGCGATTTTGGATTTTGTCGTACAACGATTTACATGTCAGATTCGGATTGGGCATGCAAAAATCTATATAAAAACATATATATAGCACATGAAATGTAGAATCTAAGCGTTTTTGGTATTCAATAAACGATTTTTTTTGCCAAAAATTCCATCTTCAACACAGATTTTCGGGGTCACAATTTTTTTTTTGACTTCCTCTATAATTTTTCTATATTCAGAAAGGTTTTTTCTTGAATTAAAAAAATATATATCCCTCTAGGTCATTCCGATCTAAAGTTCTACGATTTTGAGACAGAATTTCAAAAAAGGTCCACAGTGCGCTCTATCTCGGTAGCTATTGCACATTTTCAAATGTTCGTGGGGTCATTTTGAAGGCAATTGAGTCCTCTACTAACACCGATAATCATATTATGGATGAAATAAGTTCCTGAGGAGGTATATCGAAAAACCCGATTTTTTTCACTAATTGACTTCACTAATATGCACTCTATCTCGGTAACCAATCAATATTTTTGAAAGTTATAGGGCTCATTTTAAAGGTAATCAAATTTTCTACAAATCATGTGTACTTTAGTAATAAGATACATCCTTTAGGAGAGGTAATTTAATTCTCTATAAATCATACGACAACAACTTTTGTGATGAAATACATCCCTGAGGAGATATTCCCAAAAAACCGATTATTGGTACTTTTGACTGAACAAAAATGTGATTTTCTCGCGAAAAGGATCTGTTCAGATTTTGTCTCAATGATTTTTGAGCACTCCTAGGTACCCGAAAGAGCATGCCACATTCACTTTTCTTAGGTATTTTAAGCAGACTTTTTTTGGCTTCCCGACCACCGTGTTTTGTTCAAAAATAGAATTTTTGCACACATTGATTTGATAATATTGTGTTTCTAACTTTCTTCTTAAAAAATTTAACAAACAGAGACATTAAGCCATAGACCTTGATATTTGTTCTTTTGGGTTCGGATTTTAATACCGTTCTCATAGAACAGGTTTCTGGGTCAACCGTCAAACGTCCTATCATTAATTCTTTCCAAGATGATATGTTTGTGGAAAACAGTATGTAATTGGTAAACTATTTCATATTTCGAAATTTGGAAAAGTGCGTTGTATTCTGGACACCTTAAGGCCATGTGAAGAGTGGGTCACGTGACCGGATTCCTGCCTTAACGACACTTTTTTTAATTGTCAACTTATTTTCACACGAATAGCCACATCAAGTAGAAAATTTTGGATAATAAATAAGAAGCACAAAGAAAGGCGACTCTGGTCCTAAATTGTACTAATCATGAAAAAAGTTTTTTTTTGTGAAATTTTTTTTTTGCTTATCTCATAATTATTACAATTTAGGACCAGAGCCGCCTCTCTTAGTGCCTCTTATTTATTATCCCAAATTTTCAAATCAATGTGGCTATTCATGTGAAAATAAGTTGACAAATAAAAAAAGTGCCGGTAATGTAGGAATCTGGTCACGTGACACACTTATCACATGGCCTTAAAGGCTTAAGGAGTGTCTGTTCAGTTTCTCAGATTTTTCAAGACGTCCAGAACGGTTTGGGAAGCCTCGGAAGTCGAGATTTAAAAAAAGCACCTGAAAACCCCGGTTTTTTGACATGTTTAACAACAGGGCTATCGTGAGGAGAATTTTAGAACAACAATATACATATCTTTTAATTCGAGAGACCTTAAGCTTTCAGGATTACCTGACCAAAATTTTTTGCGAATTTTTGTTTGAATGAGTTGTGAGCTAACAAAGTGGGTGTCGCGTACTTTTGACGCCTACCTTAGTTGCTCTTGCGCCCATAGCGAAGCCTCATTTATTTTCTAAATTTAATTTTGGACTTAGATTAAGTTGAATTCGTATAATAACTTGGCGGATATTGTTGCATTTACCAAAACTGTTTCTGCCTAATTATATTATGATTATATTTATTTATATAGCTGTTTAGTTGCTGAATTAATACATTCTAAGTTTTTTTGGAATATGTCATTAGATTCCGAGAAAATGGAAGGGCGCAATGATGTTTTAAACCAAAAAAAAAACTATTTTTGACGAGTCGGATGACGTATTACCTCCGGTTGCGTCGGGATCGATCGTTCGTCGAACGATCGTGGTCGTAGCTTCCGGAGGCTACATCTGTTCCAATGTTCACCAAAAACCAAAACCTTTTTTTGATCCAGAAGGAGTGTTCTGCTAGATAGACTCGGGGACCCATAGATTTGGATTCAATTCGATACAAGGTATTTGGATTCTTTCATAAGCATGGAGATACATATTGTGGTGGCTTGTTGGTCAACTTTGACATGACTCGGTGTGATCCCCTCGCTGCCCCACGCCAGTCCGTCATTAAACAATTAATATATCTGTCATGTCTGAGAGCCTGAAAGCGAAGTTAATAACAGAAAACAACTTAACAAAATGCACAATCTGTCATGGAAAGTAAGTTAGTCATGCCTGAGAGCCTGTCTCACGGTGCTTGCGATGTTTCAACAAATCAACAATCAATATATCTGGCATGTCTGAGAGCCTGAAAGCGAATTTAATAACAGAAAAGAACTTAACAGAATACACAATCTGTCATGGAAAGTAGGTTAGTCATGCCTGAGAGCCTGTTTCACGGTGCTTGCAATGTTGTAACAAATCAACAATCGATATATCTGTCATGTCTGAAAGTCTGGAAACGAAGTTAAATACCAGAAAACATCTAGACAAAATGCGCAATCTGTCATGGAAAGTAAGTTAGTCATATCTGAGAGCCTGTCTCGCGGTGCTTGCGATGTTGCAACAAATCAACAATCAATATATCTGTCATGTCTGAGAGTCTGAAAACGAAGTCAAATAATAGAAAACAACTAGACAAAAATGCACAATCTGTCATGGAAAGGAAGTTAGTCATGCCTGAGAGCCTGTCTCACGGTGCTTGCGATGTTGCAACAAATCAACAATTAATATATCTGTCATGTCTGAGAGCCTGAAAGCGAAGTTAATAACAGAAAACAACTTAACAGAATACACAATCTGTCATGGAAAGTAGGTTAGTCCTGCCTGAGCCTTTCTCGAGGCGTTTGCATGTTGTAAACCATCACACAGTTAGGAAGAGAGAGAGAGAGAGAGAGAGAGAGAGAGAGAGAGACAGACACCGTGAGACAGGCTCTCAGGCATGACTAACTTCCTTTCCATGACAGATTGTGCATTTTTGTCTAGTTGTTTTCTATTATTTGACTTCGTTTTCAGACTCTCAGACATGACAGATATATTGATTGTTGATTTGTTGCAACATCGCAAGCACCGTGAGACAGGCTCTCAGATATGACTAACTTACTTTCCATGACAGATTGTGCATTTTGTCTAGATGTTTTCTGGTATTTGACTTCGTTTCCAGACTTTCAAACATGACAGATATATCGATTGTTGATTTGTTACAACATTGCAAGCACCGTGAAACAGGCTCTCAGGCATGACTAACCTACTTTCCATGACAGATTGTGTATTCTGTTAAGTTCTTTTCTGTTATTAACTTCGCTTTCAGGCTCTCAGACATGCCAGATATATTGATTGTTGATTTGTTGAAACATCGCAAGCACCTTGAGACAGGCTCTCAGGCATGACTAACTTACTTTCCATGACAGATTGTGCATTTTGTCTAGTTGTTTTCTGTTATTTGACTTCGCTTTCAGACTTTCAGACATGACAAAAATAATGATGGTTGACGGTTTGCGACATGGCAAACGCCTCGTAACAGGCTCTCAGGCATGACTAATATACTTACTGACTATGTGATGGTTGCAACATTGCAACGCCTCGAGACA
>CAKNXH010082739.1:0-24185 GCA_932178445.1 Andricus quercusramuli
GGTAGCGTGTTCACCAACCCTGACGCACCCGGAACTAGTGATAAAGTGGAAAAAGAAACACGAAGACAACCTACGAAGGGCTAGAGAAAGAATAGAAATAGAAACAGAAAAAACGAAGAAAAGACTCGACGAAAATATCACTCACAAAAACCCCCTATACAAACCAGGAGACACAGTAAAAATCATTAACAATACTAAGTCTAACAAACTAGACCCCTCTTGGAAAGGCCCTTTTGAAATTATTGACTACTTAGAGAATAATAATTTACGAATAAGAAATAAGGACAAAATTATCCGCATTCATATAAATCAGACAATGCCCTATTTCACAGACGATAATGACACCCTTCTGGACCCTCCTGCTGGCCCTAGCACCGATCATCAGTGCTAACTATACCCTCGAAAAAATTCAAGGGAACGTCTACATCGAGGAAATCTCTAAAGTACACTTGTTCCATGAACAGTGGAAAATGGTTATAGCTATCAATATGACATCCACCGAAAACCGGATTAAAGCCATCGACACCACCATTACTATGGCAGAACTAGCCTGTAACAAGAAATGCACACCTTATTATGAACTCCAATTGGTTAGGAACCGCTACAATAGACTAACTAGTAAAAACAATATCCTGCACAAGTTATTAGGCAAACAACGTCAAAAAAGAGGATTAGCGAATTTTGTGGGTGATATATCCAAAACTCTGTTCGGAACATTGAGCGAATCCGACCTGAAACAAATTAACACCGAATACGAAACAATTTATACAGATAACAAAAACATAGCTAGCATCCTGTCAAATCACTCAAAAATACTTAAATTAATCTTAGACTCCTCGTCAACGGACCATAAATGGATAACTGCCTAGGAAAATACCGACAGACAGTTTGTAAAAAACCTCATTTTCGGACTAAATGCTGCAACAAAGAATAGTTTTGTCAACTCAAAATTAGTATTAGCAGCAATACTGTTAGATGAAACAAACGAGGATATTGAAACAGCGATCAACGCCATAAACGACGGAAAGCATGGGATAATACACCCCCAAATTTTAACACCAAAGATGAGGAAAGAAACCATAAAAGAATTCGAGACAACTCAACGTACGCGCTACCATTTTGACAATGAAGAAAAAAACTACCAGCACATCATAGACATCAGTACCCTCTCCGTAGCAGTAATCCAAGGCCTATTTACATACATACTGGAGATACCGGTAATTGAGAAAGAAGAAGGTTCCTTGCAAAGAATAGTCCCTATCCCTATACAAGTAAATAAAGTCCACATATCAATAGTCCCCGACTATGACATGATCATTAAATACAGAGACTCTTACGTGCCCACCCACAGACAGACCATTGATAAATGTAAACAGATAGATGTATATAAAATATGTAGAAGAAACCAACCTAATGCCAAGTTAATAGATAGCGAATCTTGCGAGGACAGTTTACTTAGAAGATACTCAGAAACCAAATGTAATCAGTCACCTTACCTGCAACACAAGGAAACTTTCATACCCATAATAAATGGTTATATTATAGTACCCTCCAAACCATTAGACTTAGACATAAGTTGCGAAGGTTCAGTTAAAACAGAAAAAATTTCCGAACCCCAAAAAATTACAGGATTTGTATGCAAAGTGTATAACAGCTACGATACCCTGGAATTAGAAAAATCATATGAAACTCATATGACACAATGGCTAAATGTAACATACGAGATAAATTTTGAACAAAAAGACATTGACAGCTTAGAACAAAAATTAGTACAACTTCCAAAACATATATCACACGAAGAACTTAAGCAAGCCAGAATTAGCCTAGACGACACTGAAAATATCTTACATACTATTGCCACTCACAGAAGGCTCAGTACTTGGAAAGAAAATAGTTTAGAATGGTTACAATATTTAGGTTACGCTGCATTAGGACTAGGAACTCTGTATACTTTAGGTAAATCAGGCATCCTCGATTGCATAAAGGAATGCTTTCCGAAAACAATCAAATTATTCAGCAACAGAAATAAAGTAATCCACCAATCCCATATTGTAACGTACCAAACCCAACCAACTCCCGAATCATTGTCAAACTACGAAACATGTAGCATAGTTCAAAAAACCAAACCTTTGAAGATAAAAAACAAAACTTAGAGACTAAGTTCAATCTGAAAAGGGGGTTGTTACCAGCCTACAATTACCCCCACTCTACACCTAATTAGCATATATAAAGCGCCGCCTCTCTGAGGAGTTTAGTTCTAGACCTGTACTCATAATCGCAAATAAAGCGTTCGAAGTCAGAGATTGACTTCGAGCTTACACAAAAAAGTCAACTAAGCATTTTTACGCGTAACACATTATTAAACTATAAATTTTTTGAATTGGAAATGTTAATTTTTCGAGAAATTTGATAACTATTTTTTCGAATGGATCTTGAAAATCTCATTTGCGAATATTTCCGATGTTACATTCGCAATAAAAACCTCAAAATACGTTAGCATACGTAGTTTCAACAAATAGAGAATGTAATTAGTTATGAACGTGATTTTTCCAGACTTTTAATTTTTTGGAGTTTTTGGGGAAAATATGAAACTTTTTGGGTCACCTCCGAATGATATTTTACTTTTCAACCAGAAAAAAGATTTTCCGTCGTAAATCGATGTAAAGTTTATCTTCCGTTTTTTCTGTGATATCGTTTGAATTAACTCAAAATTTTCCCCATAAACTCTTAATTTCAACGATTTAAATGTAAATGTACTTACATAGATTCCTTGCCACATTGTTCCATCACAGCCGAGTAGAAAATGTTGCGATATAAAATAGGATATTCTGAAAATGTAAATATAATAATGATTAATAACTGAATAATACCATACAGAATATTATCAAATTTTATTCTCATAGTGTTATATGATAAACAAGGAAAAAAATTAAATTATACAGAAACACGGGAATATACATAGTTAATAAATGCAGTGTTTTTTCTCCATTTTCATTCACACAATGCGTCAAAAATTAAACATTTTTCCTGAAACGTTAAAAGCTGCACATTTTTGCACTAGGGTGATCCCACGAAGAAATAATAAGGAGACCGAACTGTGATAAGAAATTTTTTCAGATGTAAGTGCCAGGCCTGTAAGTCGTAGTCACTCTTTTGTCAGTGCGCAACCGCAAAGTGTCCTCTTCTCACGCACAGGAAAAAAGCGAGTGAGACAGCTTTTGAAAGTAAACAGAATAAAGTATGTTTAGCAGGTTACGAGAGTTTGTTTTCTTTTTGCAACCGGCAATTTTTTTCGTGCTGTGAAAGAAATTATACGTATAAAAAAGTTACTTATACTCACTTATAAAAAGAGTTTTTTAAGCTTGCGAAAGGAGTGCATCATAAAAGTGGTAAGTATAGAATTAGATTACGAAGTTGGTATTTTGACCGCACAAATAGGAAATAGGATTGCGTAACCTTGTTTCGTCTGCACGAATTGCACAAATATATCAATTTTATAATAATCCACCTTGAAACAAATTAAACATATATAAAATGGGTTCACACTTCTTTCACAAATATTAAAAATATTATTTCTTTATTACTATTTTGTATAATTCGAATGATGATCAACAAACGAGCTTAACCTCTCTAACATACTCTATTTTCAGAAGCTCTCACACTCGCACTTTCACGTACGTGTGCAGAAGCCACGCAAGTGCACGGTGTGTACGGAGATCTGTCTCATTATTCCTTCGTGGGTGGTCTATATTTATACCTGTAAAAAGTCGACTTTCCATTTTTGGTGATCGACCCCCCCCCCCCTATTTGTTCGTTTGCGTATTTATTGCGTATTTTTTCAACATTAACCCGCGCCTTGGGCTTTTGAAATTAAAACTCGGGGGTTTAAATGGGAAAACTCGGCTTTCGAAAAAATGGAAAAAAAGTACTGCGGTTGTTGGGTCGCAACAACTGAATTTATTTATGTTTTATATAATTTCTGTTAATTCTATATCCTTTTTAAATTTGCCTTCGCTCTTGAACTCATATTTTGCTTTTAATCTTCTCTTCTCAAAGTTTGGCACGTTTCGACACTTTCTACCTTTCTTTGTATACCTTTGTAAATCTATTATTTCTCGTCTATCTATTCACTTACAGATGCAAGAATGGCCTTGCAAGGGCAATTTAGCTATAGCCTTAAAATCTTTGAAAGTCCCATAATAAAATTGTACAGCCCTTCTACTTTGCCAACAAATTAAATCTTAAGAAATTTATGATGTACTTGAAGCTGTTAAGCTAATACCTCAATTTTGGAAGGACCTATTCCAAGGGCCTACGCCTCCTACCTCGCACTTCCTCGATCAATCACGAATCTCGACGTCATCAGTTCTCCCAATTTACCAAAATGTCCAATTTTCGCACCCTTCCCTTTACTTTGTCATCGACCGTCTCTCATTAATATTTTCGTCGTTATACTGAACTCGTCTCCTCTTCAAACTTCACTTATATTTCACTTCGTAGTAACTTTATAAATGTATACAGTCCATTTGATATTTTAATTGTATGTGTACATTTTTATTTATGTTACTGAAAATATATGTATTAAACATAAAAGGTCTTGTTCGTGTTTTTATTCATCAAAAATACCGCGAGTGATTTCAATTCGCACCAAATTAAAAATGATCAAAAACAGCGGTTATCAACTTTTTGGGAATTGTTGTTACATCTGAAGGAATTTTAAAGGAATAATTTTTACCCAATAACTTTTAATTTGAACCCCTCGATGCCCTTTTATTGTGCCCGGAAAATGCCCAGAAAAATGAAAAATAGCAGTTTTCCATCAAATTCATGTTAACGGCGGTATTTTTCGGAATTTTTTCAACATAAATTATTTTTAATCGATAAGTGACAAGTCCCCAAGTATTTTTAAAGCAACTTTGTAGTTTTCACGACGTGTATGAAAGTTTGACAGGAAACAATTCAGAAACAGCTGAGAAATACCAAGATAGTAACGAATCGTTAAAAGATTCAGTAACAGGTATATATTTCATATGTTTCTGACGATAATTTGTATAATATGTTTTAATAAAAATAGAGATTATATAAGTTGATCTAAATTTACTCATACTGCTTTCAATTTATGTACTCAACAAAAAGGAGATACAGGGACAAATATATTGATTTGTATAACCTTTATGAGAATCAAAGAAAACTCCTCAAATTTATATTGAAATATTCTTGTAATAGATCTATTAGGTTTTTTAAATCATGAAATACGTGACCAAATGTAGCGCAGAAAGATCATTTTCTTGTGTGAAAAGAATAAAAAACTTTGCGTTCCATAATGACAGAAGAATCGCTTTAACAACTTAGCAATTTTGTGTATCGACTCTTGAGTTACTCGGTTCTTTAGATTTCGACAACTTAATCACGCAATTTGGCAA
Organism: Andricus quercusramuli; assembly: GCA_932178445.1. NCBI lineage: Eukaryota > Metazoa > Arthropoda > Insecta > Hymenoptera > Cynipidae > Andricus > Andricus quercusramuli. Next base: position 5,424 of record CAKNXH010082739.1, read on the forward strand.
TAACTGATGAACAGATTTTGATGCAAATGTTAAGCAACAAACGATTTTATTCGCATTGGTTTTTTTCAACAAAATTCGGGCCAAAATAAGGGGGGGGGGCAGTTCACTACTGCCCAGGAGCGGACAAAAGGTTAAATGCAGCCCTGGAGATGGAGAAAGATTATGGACTGGAGGTACAATAGATGGCATATGATGGTCAAGGGTTTGACGAAACCAGAATATTTGCAAAAAATAAAAAAGGAAGATAAATGGAGTAGGGTGATACGGTTTAGAATGGGAGAAGTTGGAACTTGTAGTGTAAGACGAATTTTAGATGGTAATGGACGGGGAGTGACGAGGATGAAGAAAATGGAGAAACTGAGGGAAAGCAAGGTAAGGGGTCGTGCATAAATTACGTAACACAATTTTCCGTCAATTTTGACCCCCCCCCCCCCTATGTAACGCTTTTTCCGACTTTTCCCTGTAGTTTTTCACCATTATGTAACATTAAGCTAGACCCCCCCTCCCCCCAAAAAGTGTTACGTTATTTATGCACGACCCCTAACAGGGCAGAACCAAAGCGTTAATCCTAATAAGGAAAGTAACTAGCAAAAAGGTAAATTTTAAAATATTTGAAAATATATTTTATGGTAATGGGAACCGGAAGCCTTGGAAGATCGCTCACTTCTAGAATTTCAAGAATTATTAGTATTAATATTATTGTAATTTTAAGTAAGATATTTTGAGTTAAGATAGATTAAGGCTGGAATGTAAACATATGTTCAAGGAGCGGAGGCCATCAAACCCGTGAAAGAGAGAGATTAAATATACATGCGTATATACAAACATATTCACGTTGAAAGTCGAAAGTCGAATTTTTGCACCATGAGAATATACATAATCTCTGCACATTTATGAACCCTTAAAAATTCAATAAAAAATTTAAAAAAAAACGTATTTCATAAAGCATATGCGTTTTTTAAAGTTCTCTGGTACTTTTTTTAACGAAGCAAATTCATGATTCTACTACTTTTTGGTATTCAGTTAAGAAATGATATTTCCGTAATACCAGGGAACAATGACTAATATAGTCATCAGTAAAATAATAATAAATTCAAATTATGCACAAACTTCGGAAAAGCACATACCTCCGATTAATTTTATACTCCGTATATCCACGTATTTTGATGCACTGATTACGAAAATGATAGTGAAAATATCCGCGAATTTGATTTTCTTTGTGAAAACCATGAAAAGCCCATAAAGGTCATGGTTTATCGAATTTATCACGGTAAATACAAAAAATTTGGGAAAATTTTGCAGACAATAGTTGTAGATCCAATAAAAATATATCTTTTTGATTTTGCATACTTTTCTTCCCAGATTGATAATTCCTGAAAAAATTTCTATTGCAATTTAGTAACTATACAAAGGGCTTAGAAAATGATAGTGAAAATATCCGCAAATTTTATTTTCATGGTGAAAACCATGGAAGACCCATAAAAGTAATGGGTTTTCGACTTTATATCGGTTGATAACCAACTTTCAGAAAAGTTTTCTCACAAAAGTAGTAGATCAAATCAAAATATATATTTTTGATTTTGCAACTTTTCCTATCAGATTGATATTTTCTTCTGAGAAAATCGCTATTGAAATTTAGTAACTGCAGCAGGCTTGAGTCGTTCAAAAGGGGTAGGGGTTTGACCAAAATTATATCTGTGACCAGCTACAGGGGAGCTTTCCCGCTCCCACGAGACGATGGAAGGGGTCAGGGTTTGACCAATATTTTTTCTGTGTCCAGTCACAGAAGGGCCGAACACATTCAGGATTCAAGCCTGTTGCACTTACTAAATTTCAATAGCAATTTTCTCAGAAATTATCAATCTGTGAGAAAAAGTGTACAGGATCAAAAAAATATATTTTTATTGTATCTACAACTTTTTTCTAAAAAATTTTCCCGAATTTTCTGTACTTACAGAGACAAATTCGAAAGACATGGATATACTGATATAAGGAGAATTAAATTAATTGGAGATATGCGCTTTTTGGAAGTGCACCCCAAATTATTTACGTATTATAACTGCACTTGATTCACACGAAATTAATCATAACACCTACCTTCAACTTTTATTGACTTTAAATTCACTAACATACACAGTGCTTGTAACTTTAAATTTGTTACTAGGTATATAACAGTACATTTCATAGGTTTCTAAAGTCAATTACGTACAGTCAACCTAAAAATCCATCAAACCTTTATCATTAACATTATAATAATAATGGTAATTATTATTATTATTATACCAGTGAGTCAAGTCCCTTCCAGAGTAAGTAAGTGATGCACAACAATCAAAATATGGAGAAATACCAGTAAGCTAGAATGACGCTTGTCCTTTCAAAACAAATTCTCGTCTCACTTCATACCATTAATGCGATCATCTTGTATCGTACAAGATTGATCGACAATTTTATTGAAAAATAATACTATTCATTTGATTATATCGTGATGAGTTGAATTATGTTGAATAAAAATAATTTTAATGTAGCAATTTTTAATTTATCTGCCTGTAATTAAAATAAATGGTTTTGCCAAGAATGAGCTTCTAATTATTATAATTATTCAAAAAAACTAATCCTCATTTATTGTCAATATTATTAAATTAAAAATTTGACTAAATATTATTTAACAAATATTTAATATTATTTCCAAAAGGAATTTAAGAGTGTAAATAACAGAGTTGCATGTAAACGATAAAATTGGAATATATTTTAGAAAAATCAATATTTCTATTAGGCTTCTTAATATCTTTATTTTTATGATAAAGTTATTGAACTTAGTGTAAATATCATAAAAGAAAAATTAAAACTAATTTGCAAATCATTGTTCGAATTATTTCATTGAAAAATTGTCATAAAGTTTCTCGTATTTTCGTGAATTGATCCAAAGACAGATATAATATTTTGTTGCGGAATGGAATTCAGTTTTAGTATTCGGAAATCGAAAGAAATGTGTCCATATCACCTCACATGCGATATGTTTCTCTGTGGCAAGTCACACCTGCAGCATGTCACATCTGCGGCGTGTTACATCTGCAGCATGTCACATGTGCAGCATTTCTCATCTGCGGCATGTCACAACTGCGGCATCTCTACCTCGCGACTTCTCTCCCGCGCGAAATTTCTCACAGTAAAATTGACATCTTTGCAGCATCTCTTACTAGTAGCAAGTTTCTCAGTGGCATATCTCCCGTCCAAAAAATTGTTCTAATCCAAACGAATCCAAATAAAAATGACGGAAACTGCGGCAACTCTCCCGTGACTTATTGCCTCTCCAGCGGCGTCTCTTACCCGAAAAAAATTTCAAATCCAAATCAAAGTTGCAAAACTGCGGCAAGTCTCTCAGGACTAACTGTCACATCTGTGGCATCTCTCACCTGCGACAAATCTCCCCAACGGTATCTCTCATGCGGGAAAAATTTTCAAGTCCACATCAAAATGGCAAAACTGCGGCAAGTCTCACAGAACTAATGGTCACATTTGCAGCAATTCTCCCAGGATGAATTGTCACATCTGCGGCATCTCTCACCAGCGGCGAATCCCCCCAGCGGCATCTTTCGCCCAAGAAAATGTTCTAAGTTGTTTTGAAGATGGAAAAACTACGGCAAGTCCCCCCAGCGGCATCTCCCGCCCAATGAAATTTTCTAAGTATTTGTAAAGATAGCAAAACTGCGACAAGTCTCTCCATCGGCATCTCTCGCCCAAGAAAATTTTCTAACTAGTTGAGACTTGTCGCAGCTTTGCCATCTTTAGAGTCACTGAGAAAATTTTCTTGGGCGAGAGATGCCGATGGAGAGACTTGCCGCAGTTTGGCCATCTTTACAACTACAGGGGAGTCTCGGAGGCGCTTGCAAGGTCAGCGGAGTTGCGATATTTACGGTTCAACACTATAAGAAGCCAGAGGCAAGAAAGAGAAGAAGAACGGTTTAGAGAGTCCCCATTTAATGTTAAGGCCATTCAGAGTATCCTCGAAACACCCAATAAAGCGGGACTTCAGTGTAACTGGAAAATTTTCTTGGGCGAGAAATGCTGCTGGAGAGACTTGCCGCTGACGAGAGATGCCGTAGATGTGACAATTCATCCTGGGAGACTTGCCGCAGTTTTGCTATTTTAATATGACTTGAACATTTTTTCCGGATGAGAGATTCCGCCGGGAAGACAATAAGTCCTCGGAGACTTTCCGCAGTTGTAACATGCCGCAGATGAGATATACCGCAAGTGTGACTTGCCGCATAGAGACTTGCCTCACATAAGATGATATGGACCCGAAAGAAATCTAGAGTTTCGTTGTCATCGAAGATATTAAAAAAATTTTTTTGCCAACCAATCCACTACTTTGTCGTTAAATATAGCTCGATCAAATACCTGAGAATATTTTTATATTATAAACATTAAACAGAACAGGGCCTATATTGATGTTCCCGTATATACATATTTTTTTAATTTTTAAAAGAAAGTCTGATAAGCGAATTCATTATTGCACGATTAAAAAAATGATATTATGATGAATAAAATAAAACTACTGTTGTATCTTCTGAAGAATATGTTTCTTTACATTTTTTTGGATGAAACTTTCGAAGATGCTTTAAACCGGTGTTGTTGTTGCTTATCATTCTTATAATTTTTTAGTTTGAGGAATCGTTCAAACAGAGGAGTTGGTATTTCCTCCATTTTATTCTCATCTGAAAAGAAATCGATTTGTCTTTTAAAGGTTTTCCGTTGTGTTCTCTTTGTTTCGATAGGAACGCAGTTTATTCTTTTTTAGGATCATGAGTATTATAACTTTTTGTATTAATTTAATAATATTTTATATGTAGGCGTCCGCAAGAAGAGGGCCTTTACGGCCGGTATGGAGAAACGTATATGGTCATATAGCTGCATAAATTTTCGGCATTTTAAGCCCAAAACGAACCCTCCAGAGTGTATAGAAGAAAGGATAGATTTTAGATCAATCTAGAAGTCACGTGTTGCTTATTCAGACAACACGCTCATCCCACAACACCATTCTAGCAATCAACCTCTACAAAATCGACGAAAATATACCTAATGTGAATTGCTGCCAATTTTGACGGAAAAATCCAAGTATCCTTCAGAAAAAATCTTTTAATTTAAAATTACGTGGGGTTTTGTGTTTTATTTAAAATTTTAGGTAAAGGCTGAAATTTTTATTCAATCTTAATGACCAAGAGCTGATTTTAGTCCTTGAAAGATTCTTTAAAATCTTGTTTGGTTGGATTTTATGTTTTTTATTCAAAAATGATACAGTTATTACTTTTTTGAACAAATTTTTTCCTAGATAATTTTAATTTTAATAAAACCCGCAGCCAAACTAAATTGTAAAGTATCTTCCATGGAATAAACTCAGCCTTTAATCATTGAGAGAGAATCCACTTTTTTTTCCTCTGTTTTCAAGAAAATTCCCTTTTTTCTCCTTTTTTCGCTTGAATGAGAACTGAATTAATAGAGCCCGCTAAAAAAAGACTAAATATTTTTGGTTGAAACTCTAAAGTTAATAAATTGTAATTAAAAAATATACTCTTATATTTTTGATTCAGAATTTACCTTTTTGGATAGAAAATTGGTCCTTCTGGGGTAAAAAGTCATCTTCAAGTAGAAAAGTCCTCTTTTTGGTGGATAGTGAATTCTTTTTCATTGAAAAGACGACTCTTATATTTTTGGTTCAGAATTATTCTCTTTTGGTTATGAATTCTACTATTTGCTTGAAAATTGAAATATTTGGCTAGATAATTATATTTTTTGGTAGAAAATTCATCACTATTGGCTTAAAGTTAATTACTTTGATTTGAAAAGTCTACTTTTACATCTAGTTGGTTCAGAATTAACGGGTATCACGGCAGAAGTATGTAAGGGCCAAGAAAGACATTTCACAGGAGAGCAGAAGAACTGTCTCAAAATTCGATTTATTTTTCCACAGACAAAAATAAGGAAGTCCATTCAAAAGTTAATGAATCTCTATAGATCTGTAAAAAAGATCGAGAAAGAATGATACTTTTCAAGAAAAATACCGTCCAATATCTTCATTTTTGTCATTATGAGTACTTGTCAAATATGTTTGCTCAGTATGATTAATTAGAAAATATGTTTTCTTTCTCATAGAGGCAGTCAAAATAACAAAATACAAATATAGGTCAATCAAAACATATCGTTTCTGTTTAAAACTTATTTTTCAAATTATATTAATGTCCATAACTTCTGTTCTCTTCAATACCATTACCATTAAGCCACTTCCCTTCCGGGGTAGGCGTGACACTACCCGATTCGGGTAGTGTTTCTAGATGGATAGTTTCTTGTAGTAAATAACTATTAATAATAAATATAATAATGAATAAATAATATATAATATAATAATTAATAATAAATAACTATTTTTAATAATAAATAAAATTCACTTTTCATCCAATTTCTTTTAAATCCCTTCTTTTGCCAACAATTAAAACACCAAACCGCTATGATCCCTGATAGTATGCTTCTGTTAAATTGAGCTTGGTTATAAATTCTTAGACAATAGGATTGTTGGAAAAAGTTCATTTTTTTCGAACTGAACTTGAAATATAGAACTAGATAACCCTTTTTCTTCTCTGATTGGTACAAGCAATTTGAAAACTCAAGGTCCTTGTAATATTTAAAATATTACTAATTCATTTTTCAATTTTCTTTGGAATAAAATATTTCAACCATTTTTTCTTTCACCAATGTAAAGAGCAGGTAATTTATTATTGAAAAATGAAATGGTTATAAATCACACAACAACATTACAACGTTACCCAATATCAAATTACATCAAATCAAATTAAGAATGAATAAGTGAATGACTTTTAAAGTAGGGGGAACCTCCCTACAGTGAATAATGAGACCTACAGTGGATAATCATTAATTAATAGCACAATAGAAAGAAAAATAATTAATTTCAATTTTATTGTATAAACAGGCATAGAGTCCTAACTAGCACTTGGATTAAATTAATTATTTTAAATATATTAGTATTTTTAATTAATAATTATCCACTGTAGGTTGCATTATCCACTGTAAGGAGGTTTCCCCTAATTTAAATGATAAAGATGTAATTAAAGATCCGTATCAAACAAATTGCCCATGTATGCAATGAAAGACCCACGTTTTCAATATTTTATAACTGCATTTCGATTTTCCATATACTACGCGTTTCAGATTGCAGATCAATGCAAGGCATTCATTCAGAAAAAATACAATTTAGGATATGAATATCGGTCTGGAAAAATGCCATAATAATTACATATTCGACGTTTTAGGTTAATATTTACGGTCGATTAAACAAATCCATTTAGACTTCTTACCAAGTTCAAAATATCCTTTTAATATGTAAGTTTATGAATATTCATTTTTTAACACATGAAAATTCAAATATTTAGATTTTGAACGATTAAAATTGTAATATTTCAATTTCGATTATTTTGCATTTAAACTACGTTGTGTATATTCTCTGCCAGCATATTTTCCCGAATTTTAATGTTCTCTTACGACACATTTTTTTCTTCCAGAGAGAGAAGTACCTCATCTTTAAATTTCCATTCCAGTATCTTTAGCAAGATGCATTTCTTTACTTATTGGAATTATCCTAGAATTTTTTGGAATTTAGCATACATTTTTTTAGAATTCTTTAGAATTTAATCACGTTGACGATAAAATATGCCGGAAGAGCAAATTAAAATCCGGTATATCTTGCCGGAAGGCAATACTCGACCTTTAAAGTATTCGGTAATGTTCCTAGGACAAGGTGATCAATTTCATTCATTTATTAATTGAATACTTCTGTTGACTTTATTCTTTTTAAACACTTGAAGTTTAAGTTTTCTATTCAATCTATTTGTAAATACGTACGAAATAAAAAATTCTTCAAATTCAAACGCTATTGGAATTATTCTATTTTGGAAATTTAAAATTATATGATCAATAAATATTATATTATATCATAATATCATGCTTTTTTTGTTTTATGGGCACGTCTTATTTAATTCTGCTGAACAACTGATATTTCAGTTTTTCAGAAAAATGTTGTGAAAGAATGTCTATTTGTCTATTAGTTCAGAAACATACCCGAGTCGAAATTTTGGCCCTACTTTAGCCCTGCATGATTCCATTTAAGGCCTAAAGGCTCCACGTCCTCTTTTGAATCCCATTGGACCTCGAGGCCCTCTTTTGATTCGCTTACGTCCTGACGACATACGTACTTTTCTCGTATTTATATAATTTAATTATTCTATTTAATTACACATTTATTATAATTATTTTATTTACCTAATTTATTAATATGCATAATAAAAACAGTTATGGTATATAAGGCAGAGCTAAGAAGTTGATTTCTCTGAAATTCGAAAAAAGTCAATACAAATTTGAAATTTATTAATATCTTCTGATCTGTTCTTTATGTGCAAACACTTATTGCACATTGTTAATTAGCCCATTTTTGAGTATACGAACCATAACATGAAAATAGAAATTTGTAGTATTTTTTGGAAAATTAACCAAGAAAATTATTTTTAACTGTAGATTTGAGTAATTTCTGAATTTTGTTAGAAAAATCATATATATATATATATTCCACCAGAAATGAATGACAGTAATGTTCAATGATGTCGGTTCTTGAAATTTTTTTTATGGGAATAATAAAAGTCCTTCTTTGAAATTATCTAAAAATTCCAAGCTAAAATTTCCAAAAAATTTCGATTTAATTTTCTTGTCCACATAGGAAAATTTTGTTTGATTCAAATCTGAAAAACATCAGAAAATATATATGTAAAACGTCCTCATTTAAAAAAAAATGGTTCTGGATAACCACAGTAATAACTTTTTTTGCTTGGCTCTAATTATGAAATAAATTTCCGAATTTTTCAAATGATGCTCACAGTTTCTAGGTCTAATAGGGTAATGGGTACAATTATTTTTGCACTTAATTGATTTCTAAAAAACATATGCTATAAGTATCGAACGAAATTCTAAAATACACGAATGGAGAGTCAATTTTATAAAGTTTTAAATTAGCATTCCAGGTGAAAAAGTTTTATATATATATAGTGGACAAGGCAATGATATTTTTTATTTGTTTTTTTAATATGTCTGTGGAAAACAAATTAAAAACATCAGCTCTTTCTCCACTATATATAAATTATATATAACTTTTTCACCTGGAATAGTAAGTTGAGTTTTAAAAGTAGTAGATAATAATTTAGATTTAAAGAAATTAACAATATATATATTAATAATATTCTCCGCCTTTTTCATGAGAAAATTTCCCTATTTCCCAATTTTTGACCTATCAGGGTGGTTTACAAAAAACTTGTTTTTATTTTCCGGCGACCGTGTCACGACAGTTCGTTTCTCTCGGTAAAAAAATACTCTCCTGATTTTTTCAGATTTAAAAAATATTTTTCAGAGGTATGACTTTCAGAGCAATAGCTTATAAATAAAAATGGTTGCTAATACAAAGAAGAAAACTCTCATTTTATGTCCAATTAAAAAATAATTATTTGGTTTTGATATAAAAGTCATAGAATGTATGATTTTTTAAGAACATACAAATATAAGAGCATAATTGTACCTCTAAACATTTGTTGTGAGAATTGTTAAAATTCTGGCACATTCCGCATAGAATAGAGAAAGTATATACAATAATAGAGATGAGTTAAAAATTTCATAACCTCGGCACCAGAAATAATATTTCGAACCAATTTTTTTTTTAATAAGACAATAGTTAGAGAAACAATAGTTTCCTCGGTTTCTCCATCAACAAAATTTAATGAAATATCAATATACTTAAATTCGAGACAGAAAGAAAAACTTAATTGATATCAAATCATTTTTCATAATTTTTTAATTACCAGCAGGAACATACATTTGAACAATTTGCACTTTTCTTATTAGGGAAAATGTTAGAGTGTGGGAATGAGTATGAACTTGAGTGAGTTTTTGTGCTTTTTTGCTCCTCCAAGTCAAAACTGATAAAATGTAAGTAATTGGTGGTGACATTTTACATATTATATTAGCGAAATATGAGTTACCAAAGATTATTCAAAAATTACTAATTCGGTTATTCAAGATATTTCCTAATTTAAAAGTTGTGTCAAAGATTAATATAAAAACTAAAAAAAAAACACAATTCTGGTCATTAATGGGTTTTACTTATAACAGGCACACACCAAAATTATAGGATAGGCCTAATTTTATAATCTGATTATATTTCCATGAAAAACAGCATTGCTTTTTCACAACAATTTTTAATTGACACCCATTAAAACCAAATGCAGCGAATAGTGAACTGATAAAAAAAATTTCGAAAGTGATCAATCTAATCGCTGAGTAATAAAGTTTATTCTAAAATTGTGGTAAAAAAACAATATTGTTTTTAATGGAAATATAATCAGAGTATTAAATTAATCTCTTCACTTTTAGTGTACTTGTATTTATCCTGGGGTAAATGGTCATGTGACGTCACTTTTCGTCTAGAGAATTTCGATGGCTACAGCAGGGCCTAAACAGAGTACTTAGGAGGACCTATAGAGGGCTAAATTTTTATTAAATCAGGCCCTCTTTTAGCCCTGGAAGTGAGGAAAATGGACTTTTGAGCCACTTTGGAGGACTAAAAGAGGGCTTCATCTAATACAAATTAAGACCTCTACAAGCCCTCCTAAGTCCTATTAAGTCCTACAATTTAGAGGTCTAAAAGTGGGCTAAAATTTTGACTCGGGTATCCCGACATGGAATACTGGAAATACTCAAATAACCATATTTTGTAATAAGAATCTCCACTATCTTCCCACAGTTAATTTCATTTTAATTTGTAGATTTAGCATTCTGTAATTCTGTAATTATAGTACAGATCACGAACGGTTAATTTCATCCACTGAAACATCTACTTAGGTACACCTACGTTTGAATGAAAATTATCTCTTAATATTACGCACCCTTTTTTAAACAAATTAGAGAATTACATTGTTTGGAATTTGTTATGAATTTTAAAGCACATTCAACAGGCAGAAACCAGATTGTGAATGTTATACAGTAATTGAGGAGCTTAATTTTAAAAGGGCATAAATCCACTTTTCAAATTTTTTTGGTTTTTTTTTGCGTTAATCATATCTTTAGGATAAGCCCTATAAACCTATGGATCAGTTTCCTCCAAAAAAACTTTCTATCCCATATTAAAAATGAGTTAAACATTTGCTTTGCCACCAAAAAAGAATGCATCCAGTTTCTGGATAATGAGATAAGACAATAAGATAATGTAGGAACTCAGAAAACCCAATTCTTTTATAAATGCTGTAAAACGTTTTGCTCGATTTCCCAACAAAGACCATAAGTGCATATATGTCCTTTTGAAAGTAAGCTCCTCAATTTATCGCTTCAGGTTTTATTAATAATACTTACTTAAATTTCTCATATTCTTTTATTATGCCAAGATAAATTAATTTATGTGGAAAAGCACCTATTTAAATTGTAAATTATAGAAAACCGATATTAAATAGGTATGATCATAGATTTTTTTATAAATTTGAAAAGCGTGTATTTCCTTGCTACGTTAATTTTATATTGAACGGCTCGTCATTTAAATTTATTACAAAACACGAAAGTCAATTTGAAACGCGAAACTGCGGCTTCATTTTTTCCGTAGAAAACGAAAGAATTTCATTAAAGACTTTGAAAAATTTGAGCAAACAGTCACTAGGGTAAGAGACTAACGTCGATGTATCAGTAATTCTCCTTTCGTTTTGCAAGTCATGCGCGATAATCCCCCACATTTGTGCACAGACCATTTAAAATTGAAGTTCAAAGCACCGACAACTGTAATTTTGTGATTCTGAATTCTCTTTTGTTAAATCGTGCTTCGCACTCGATTTTGTCCGAAATCTCAACTTTTCTGCATTATGTTCAACACTATTATATCAAATGTATATTACATTTATTTCTGTACCTCGGCCTGGGATTGCTTATTCAGAAATTGCAAAATAAAGTACAAATTTTATCTATCATGATTACTTTAATATTTTTTACTTATTTTGCATTATATTTTATTCTCAGCAACCCTGAAAACTGTATCATTTCAATAAATTTATAATATTACAATTAAAAATATCCACTGGTAACGAAACATACGTATTTTTATTGTCTTGTAATTGCTATTTAAACAAAAAAAAACAGTCGAGAGCAATTTTGTAAAACCTTTGAAAACTGATGATTTTGGTCTCCTGTCTATTTATTGCATCTTGCGCGGTTTCGTGGGAAAGTTAAATCATTACTTTTCACTTTCATTTTTTATGGCTAAAATCATAAATAATGACGTTATCGCGTCGTCAGACAGCAGACGGACAGATCAATAGACAGACATTTCCGTAAAAACTATTTCTTCTCACTCAGAGGGTCTCAATACGTCAAGAATTGAAGAAAACTGGATACATATGTCCGAAATCGCATGAATCTAAGACATTCCATCTAAATGATGTGGATATAAGAATTCAAATTTGCATGCCAAACTATAAGTGCTACTGAAAAATGGTATGAAGAAATTTAGTAGGTTCATTCGAGACGAGAACTTCACTGTAAAAAAAAAGTATCATATCAAGGCCAGTTTTCGGTACTGAAACAGTCCTCCAAAAATATAGTCTCGTGTGGCTCCATTCTAATGCCACTTTATTTTGATGCCACTAAACGACGTTTTAGTACTACTTTTTTGGATCAAAACAGGACTGAAGTGAGATCAAATTTCAATGACGTTACGTAGCACACGGAAACGTCAAACGTCAGTGACGTTAGGTAGCACATGGAAACGTCAAACGTCCGTGAACTGTCACTCTACTTCGTTCGTGTTGTTTCGATGGTTATATGGCTTTATGGCAAAAAGTTTTAATTCAGAAAAATTGTACGGTTAAAGCTGGCCAGTTCGTTCACACTAAGCATTTTTTGAAGGAAGACATCCTCCAGGAGAAAATCCTGAAAGGACCCGATGGCGCTATTTTGAGAAAGGTAAGTGATTTGTATGTTTTCTGTAAAACTGAAATCAAAATTAAAAAATAAAACAAAAGTCAATTCATTCTTTTTCAATAAACTGTATTTATTAGGTATTTTCACTTAGTACTCGTTTAAAAAAGTAACATTAATTTATGATTTTGGTCGCATTAATTGTTAAAGAAGAAAAATTGAGGTTAGTGTCATACATTTTCTAGCCTTCTAATTTAATCCTGAAATTAACGTCACTTTTTCTGTATCCTACTCAAATAAGACATTGACTAAATTTACTTGGCACATATTTTCTATTGCGAAAATTACTAAAAATATTAATAAATTGTGTTTGTTGTTGCACGTGCTGTCGGGAAAACAAACAGAATTTTTTTTAAAATGAGTAGTAAGTGAAAATACCTAATAATACAGTTTATTGAATAAAAAAAATTTACTTTGGTTTTAAATGTAACTTTTCATTTCGATTTTACAGTAAATATATAATTATTTAACTTTAGCAAAATAGTGCCATCGAATGCTTTTAGGATTTTCTCGAGGAGAATGCCTTCCTTTAAAAAATGATTACTGTAAACGAACTGCCCAGCTTTCACGGTAAAATTTTTCAGAATTAAAGCTTTTTGCCATAAAGCTTTAATAGCTGGGTCTTTCAAGACGTTGGAAAAATGAATTTTTTTCATATTCGGGATCTTTGGGTTCTCCGAATTCACTTTTTTAACTTGATTTGCACCTCGGAGCGAAACACATCGCCATAATTAATTCGATAAACACCAGAACACTAGTGGAAAACTCCACCAGGCCATTTTCACAATCATTGTTTAATGTACATATTACATTACAGGTCAAATTTGGTCAAAAATTAAAAAAGAGGAACTGCGTTGATTGCAAATTCGCACTATTTTATTCTGCAAGCGACGAAAGTGTAGGTCAAATTCAGAATAATCATCCAGTGGCAAAATTAATCACGTTAGATCAAAATTACAATCTCCAGTACCCGAATTTTAAACTCTTTGATTTTATAAAATCAATCGAAAACTCATTTTCTCTGCATTGCAAGCAAAGTCATGTTTTTTACTTAGTCTTGAATTATTTGTCTAAACTCAAGTTTTACTTTTCTTGTGCAGAACACGGGAAAGAAGTTTTGGTCTACACTTTCCACTTATATTTGGAGAATAGAATGCGATATTTTTCTAAAATTTCATTAGCTGATTCCAAAAAAGGCTAATATGCAGAAAAAGAAATTAGCGATATTAGCTGAAGCTTAATTCTAATTTGAAATTTATTAGAGACTTCGAAAAATAACTTTCGATTAACTTGAGTGTTGCCAAAGATGAAAATATTCGTTAACGGTCTTCCTTTAAGAGTGGCTATACAAATCAGAGGTGTGCAGTCGTTTATTCGAATTTGTAATACAAATTTAGACACGCCTGGAAAGTTGGATTCTTTGAAATAGAAAAATTTTTTAATGTACATCAAACAGGTTTGACTTCCTTAAGCTATTACAACTTCTAAATCAAACTAACTCCTTATTTTTCTAAAAAAAATATTCCAAAACTCAAGTCTATTATTTGAAATTTGACTTATTCGAACAAGTCGAATTTCGAAGATTCGTCTTGAATTTTGAATCCATTTTCTACAATAAAAAAGTTATTTTGATTTAAAAAATGGTAATGATTGAAGGAAATCAAGGCGGTTCGATGTACAGTTAAATTTGTCTCTATTTGGAAAAAACCAATATTCTAAGCGTTCTCGAATTTGTATTAAAAATTCGAATAAACGACTGCACGGCTCTTATAAAAATGCTAAAATATTTTAGCTTAGTTAGAAAGTCTATTTGATTTTAAAAATTTGACATTTAAGATTTCGTTATTTGTAATAGAAAATATTTTATAATGTATCATATTTCTTGTTTGTAATATAAAGATATTATAATTATATTATATGGGTTATTCTCCATGCAGAGGGCACTATCGAAAAAACTAAGTTGAAAAAAAATCTTTTTTTCAGACCTTTGAAAAGCCATCCGGGTATCTTCAATTTCAGTCCTTAACCCTAATTTCCCGAGGAAGATGTGATTTGAACACCTAGACTACTAGGGTTACCCATTTGAATAGTAAGACCTTTGGAAGAACATCCACCTCATTACTTTTCAATCATTGCAATATGAATTTTTCAATACTGAATAATAACTCAAAATGACGTTACAAATGTTTGTAACTTTTACAATTCAAAAAATAATTCTATGCATCATTTTGGATTTAACCGTTATCTTATATTCATATAAATAAATATTTATTATATTTATTAGTATGTAATAATTAGATATTTATTCATCAGTTTCCTCTTTTTTAAATAATGCTACCTTTCTCTCCCGTTCTATTTTTCTCTATCACATTTCAAAAGTAGAAGAAAATTTAAACAATGAAGAATTCTCATAAGCATGAAGTTGAAAGCAATTAAAACAATACTCCGTGTGCATCATTTTAGTTCTCTAGTACGTACCATTCTGCAACCTGAAGTTAGCAGAGTAAAATAGTACGAACGATGGCATCAAAACAAGACGATTTGGTATTATAACAGGACGCTAAAAAAATGATGCTCAATTCAAATGGAACCATAGTTTTTACAGTGTTTTTAGACTAATGCCCATTTTATCGTCTTTTGCGTTGTTCAGATGTAAAATTGAATTTTCAATTTTCTTTTCTTATGGCATTTTCTACGTTTAAAACGAAAACTATTCTTCTTATTAAAAATAATTTTAAACAATTCTGCAGAACTTTTAAAAACAAATAATTTTGGTATCTAGTATTTTCTCAATCTTACGTAGTTTCGTGAAAAAGTTGAATTATTGAGTTTTTCAGTTGGATTTTCCATGGCTAAAACTATAAATATTGGCAGTAGAAGGCTGGCTAACAAACTTGAACTGTATTTTTCGAACACAAACCAGTTTGCAAAAGAAACTTCGAATCAGAATATTCCTTCAAAAGCTATCGCGTTGTCAGACGACAGACATACAGGCAGACATATTTGTAAAAACTATTTTTTCTGACTCAGGGGATCTCAAAACGTCTAGAATTGAAGAAAACTGTATAGGTCCGAAATCACATGAATCTAAGACATTCCAATTTTTCTGCGCATTTTCTTCCGAATTATTGATCTGCCTGTTCGAAATAACAAAAAAAGTTTTATAATTAGACATTTTTACAAGAAGCCATTTTCCATATACATTTGGTGCGGATTTCTTTTTGAGAAAAAGATCATTATATTTTTTTAGTAATTTCGAACATTCTAAATTATATGTAAAACATCATTTTGCAAAAAATGTGAACTTTATATCGTTTCTCAATAACGTTATATAACATCCTGAATGAATTGGTACAAAACTCAGGAA
The DNA here is from genome assembly GCA_932178445.1 of Andricus quercusramuli. Classification (NCBI taxonomy): domain Eukaryota; kingdom Metazoa; phylum Arthropoda; class Insecta; order Hymenoptera; family Cynipidae; genus Andricus; species Andricus quercusramuli. The sequence goes on from CAKNXH010082739.1 coordinate 21,856, forward strand.
AATGTTCAAGCAGAAAATTACATCATTCAATATTTATGTACTTACGTAAAAGTGCACGCGCAGGCTACGTACGTGCATAAGAATTTGACGAATATATATGTACATAAATTCTTGGCGGTTTTTTCTTGTTTTTTCACTTCCCGTTAATATATATAGTGGTTGTTTAACCTGTTATCTTTAATTATATTATTTTATTATTCATGGATAGAAGTTACTCACAGTATAGGACCTTGCAGTGCTTGTTTAACCTGTTTTTTTTAAATACATATGTATATTATGTATGTATACATAAATCAATGTAACAATAGAAAATACATCAGAAGGTATTTATTGTTATTTAGTATTTTTTTCTATCTACCATTTTATACGTTTCCATACTTTTTTCTTGCCCTTTTTTGACCCTTCAATTGCCTGTTGCCCCGTTCCAGCATGAACATCTCTTCGAATGCAATCGATTATAAATCTTATTGTAACCACCATGCAATTTGAGTTCAGCCGAAGAGCGCCGAAAGGGGTAAATCTTAGTGACAGGTTCAACTTTAAAGGAAATGTACCCTTATAGATAACTACGCGATAGTATCTCAAAATAAAAGTTCTCTCAGTGCCAAGGCAGACACAACACACATAGAAAATATAAATGTAAATACTAATTTTTTGAAATACTTAAGAAAATGAAAATTAATGATTTCATTTTACAAGTAAAGCATTTAAATATAGAATTCACACTCCCCCCCCCCCCCTCACCTTCTTTTTTCCATTTTTAAATAATCCTTTTTTTACCCCTGTTATGAAAAAACTTCCCCTTTCTCTCGTATTTCGCTTAAATGCGAATTGAGTTAATAAAACCCTATATAAGAAAACCAAAATATTTTTCGTTGAAAGTTAATTATTTTTTATTCAAAAGTCTATTATTATATTTTTGACTTAAAATTTATTTCCTACAGTTAAAAATTCTACTATTTTGTTGAAAATTTAAATACTTTGTGGAATACGCGTTTTTTAGTTGAAAATTAATTTTCGTAGCTGAAAATTGAACTAATCCATTTTTGGCTGAAAAATGATCGTTTTTACTTGCAAATTCAACTATAAAATTTTTCATTGATAATTCATATTTTTTTGTCCTGAGCCCTTATGAAGAGTTTGCCTTTTATGCTTTACAATGCAACTATTTGGTTGTAAATTTATCTGTTTGATTCAAAATTAATTTGCTTGCTTGTAGAAAATTCAACTTATTTTTTCTTATTCTTTATTTTTTAGTTGAAAATTAATTGTTGTGACTGAAGATTCAAGTGATGCGTTTTTGGCTGAAAATTGATATTTTCTAGTCGAAAATTTAACTATTACATTTTTCATTAAGAATTCATCTTTCACGGAAAAAAATACTTTGTCAATGTAAAAAAAAATTGATACTTCAACAAAATAAATTTGTAAAGATTGGACTATTAAAAAAAAGGGTTAAATTAACAAAGTTGGCATTGTTAGGAAAATCTTTGTAATAGTGACAAAGTTATTTGTTTATATAATATAACATATAATTATTAAGAAATATTTTTAATTTTAATAAATAATGTTTAATGTAACAAATAATCCTGCTTGTCAGAGTAACAAATAACTTTGTTAGTTATGAATTGGTTTCATGGTAACAATGTGAGTTTGTTATTTCAGTAAACAGGTTTTGTTATGGAATTAACAAAGTTGGCATTGTTATTTTAACTATGTTTTATTTGTCAATATAATCATGTCATTTGATAAAACAACATTATTTTCAGTAACAAATTATTAGATTGTTAAAATGACAAAGCCTTTTTTTCCGTGTTCTTGGTTGAAAATTCAACCGCCTTCTAACAAACCTATTTATTATCAAAATAGGTTCGCTTTAGTTAGTTAAAATCTGTTCAACTGAAGTAGAGTTTGCCTTCATTATATCAATACTTTCGAACCGTATTTATTAAAAAATTCTTTATGATGAATTAATCTAATGAAATAAATATCTACACAATACATCTTTAAAATTTATACTTGGTTGAACCTAGTTTCAGTTTTTGTCTTTGATTTATGCAGTTTTTACTATATTTCAGACTTTAAAATCTGATATGGGCGGACACTTTCAAAATTATAGTTTGATTCCTATTCGATATCAAATTTTGTGATCAATTTTAAGATGAATTATACATTATTATCTTCATTATTACTTTTTATTACATAATTCAGTAGAGGATACGTAATTGTTTTTTTGCGTATTTAGTTTCATTTTTACCAAAGAACTGATTAGGACTCTTTTTCACAAACGGCTTCAACAAAATAAATTTCAACAAAATATTGAATCCTCA
>CAKNXH010082739.1:34185-63606 GCA_932178445.1 Andricus quercusramuli
AAAAAAAAAGTTAAAGAACCACCGCAGGGTCCCACTAAGAGCAACTGCCTTCCAAAAAATGTCAATAGCCCTCAGTGGAACCGCGGTAAAACACACCTATGGCCACGTCTCACAACCGTGAGATGGGTGGTCACCGGGCACGACGATATAAATATAACGCCACATCTGTGCGTGGCCTATTCGGTCCTGCCTCAATTAAGAAGCGAGCAGCAGACCGGTCGAGAACCGTGATCATTGATCAAAATTGAGCTTAGATACGATTGAATATTTTTAATCATATCTCGGGCACCCATGAATATTTTTCAAGTTTTCTAGGCTTAAATTAAATATGAGATTTCATGTTCGACGTCGTATAATTTTTAGGTTTTTGAACAAATTTCCTTAGGTCGTGCTAAAAGTTGAAGTTGAGGTAGAAAATTTGAGAAAATCTTGAATTTTTTTTCAACTTCTCTGGTGCTGTATTATTTTCAGAAGGTCAAAAAAACATTTGTTGGATACCACTAGACGTGGAATTTTAGGAGCCTTCCAACTGTTTCTTGAAAAATGTCCTATCTATTTTTTTCGCCGAAATATCGTGGTTCGAAGTCAGCAGTGATTTTTAATAGCGCTCACAAGATTCGTGCGTTCATGACTCGATCTTGGTACTTCCCCCCCACATGTGTGCACAGACCTTTAAAAATTGAAGGTAAAAGTATCCACTACTGGCATTTGGTGATTGTGAACTCTCTTTTGTTGAAGCTTCTTCAGCTTTAACAAACACATTCTCATCACGTATATCGTGCTTCGCACTCGATTTTATCAAAAGTGCGATCTTTTCCACATTATGTTCAACTCTATTATATCATAATATATTTATTTCTATACCTCGATCTGGGACTGCTTATTCAGATACCCTGAAAAATGTATCATTTCAATAAATTTATATCATAACAATTCATAATATGCATTTATATTGAAACAGACGTATTTCCAGGGTATTTTTTTTATAATAAAAAAGTGCGCATCCTATAGAAAAAAATGTTGTTATCAAACATTTTATTGCATCTTATGGCGTTTCTCCAGAAGCTTGACTTTTTATTTTGAATGTTATTTTTTGATGATTCGAACAAAAAATACGCATTCTATATAAAATAATTGATGAAAATATTGTAGATCTTTCTTGGGTTAACATCTTTTACCTATTTATTTTTTTAGCCTGTATCGTTTGTCCAAAAATTTTTATTTTTTATTTGCAATGTTCTTTTGTACGAATGAAACAAAAACTAAACGTCCTATCTAAAAGTGATTTTCGACAAATTTATAGATGCTTCTTACGTACACAATTTTTGTCGATTCATCTTTTTTCGTATCTTACATAGTTTGACCGCAAAATGAATTTTTGATGTTTCAGTAGTTTTTTTTCATGATGAAAACCAGAACCGTTGGTCAATAAATGCTGGAGAACCAGCTTGGTTTTTGTTTTTGGTCCCTAAGAACGTGTGGCAAAGCGCAACCTCTAATCTGATTAGTCTTTCAAAAGTGATTCGGTATACAAACGACGACAAGGACAACGACAAGGACAACGAAGATGGCGACGACAGACAGACACGATCGAAAAACCTATTTTTTCCGATTCAAGGTTCTCAAAACGGTGAGACTTAAATAAATCCGCGATAGTCAATTTTCACACAAAACTAATAATGATGAGAATGTGAAAAAATGAGAACAACAACAATAATGTCTATGAGTTATTTTTTTACATTTACCCTTGCGTCTTTTTATAAATGAACAATCGGGAAAAATGATGTGGGTTTGAAAGGCGTTAACTTCAACCAAACGAGTGCAAATCATATCGTCTACATAAAATTACTTTTTTCAACCAATTTCATACAGTCCTTCTATGTTAACTCTTCTCATTACTTAGATATAATTTTTCAATTTGTTCAAACTATTTTTACCACAAAATGTAAAAAGTGTACACCTTCTCTGAGTCACTTGAACTATTGAATTCAAATCGAAAATCAGCACGAACAATTAACTAATTAGTTCAAGTCGTTTAGAAATAGTGAGAATTTTGTCGAACAAATTTTTAAACAGATGAAAATTGTTTGAAAGATTATAGGTAAGTAATGCAAGATGTCATCATAGGAGGAGCTCATGAAGTTTATTGAATAATTTAAAACAAAGTACACTTTCCTGCCTTATTTCAGTCAAAAGGTACATTTCAACAATGAAAAGTTATTCAAACAATTAGAATTGAAGTAAATGGATTAACTGTTTAAAAAATAATGGATAAATAGTGAGAATATCAGACTTACCAAAATTCTATGAAGTTTGTGGAAAAATGTGCAAAAAACTGCATTTTTCTGCCTTATTCCAATAAAAAAATGTTTAAAAAAATGCCGAAAAAAGTATTGTCCGAATAAATAAAGATGTGTTTAGTAATTAATAATCACAATCAACTTCCGATATAAGACCCCCCGGATTACGGCGGTCCTAGAACTGATGGCCTTCACAGTTTCGTGATAAAAGGAGCTACAGGGCTGAAAAAAAGTGGATGTGCTCAGTCAAGTGTGACAAACAGCTCGAGGGCCGCACTCTCAGCACGGAGTAGCATCAGATTGCGTCATGCATCCAAATCCAACAAAAATTGTTCATGCGGCCATGCCTATTAACGTTTGGATTGACCCGATTTAGGATCAAGGCCAAGGCAAGTTATACCCGAAACCGGTTTTTAATTCGACCATTAGGAATGATCTATGATGAAAAACATACTCAAAAGTAATATTTACGACAAATATACCGCAAAATACTTGATGGTCGTTTAGAGGGTGGTTTTTGGGATATGCTGGAAGGGCGCGGTTACGGGCGTCAAAATAAAAAATCAAGGCATACTTGACATTCGGAGGAGTAATTTTAAGAAGTCCATACAATTTACACTCGTTTTATTGAAATCTCAGCCTTCTAGTCTCACATTCGTTGTCTGATCGAAAAAAATACGAATTTTCTTGTTTTGGCAACCACACAAAATGAGCCATTATCCCAAAAGAAATAAATTCTTAGTTTAAGATTGAAGCTAATTGTCATGAAAAATACATATAAATAAATCATTTAAACAAATACTTAAATAAGGAGCTCAACAGCTTACAAAAATTTGTTATTGACTTATTCTGCTCAAGAACGATATAGAAATAATACCCGCAACAAATAATTACAAAATATTACTATTACTATTGTTATAAACATTTTAGTAAAGAAGATGTAAATTTGTACACGCTATTCAGGTATATTGTTTTTCTCATCATACTATAATCAAATATGCTTTAAATTCATTAATAATCACACGAATTTGAAAATATCAACTATTTAGTATTATTAACAACAAAAATTATAAAAAACTTCCAAAATTAGTTACTTTCACGCAGGAAAAATTTCTTTCTTCTACAAGATAATATTCCAGACAATAATTGTATAGTAATATTCAATTAAGAAAATGTGTCACTGACTTTTAATTGTAATTGTTATTAACAGAGTATTGAATACGTATCCATTTTTACATTTTTTCATAGAAAGAAATTATTTGTCTCATAGAACCAGTTGAAATATGTTTCAATGAGGTGACAAGTAATTCAATAATATAAACATTATGAATAAATTCCCAAAATTGTCATTTTCGCTCCGAAAAAAAATATTTCTTCTACTTCATCACTTTTTCTTGAAGGAAAATTTCTATTCAGTTGTGTAGAACATGATATAGTGGACGAAATTAATTATTTTTTTGTGAAAATCACTAGGTTTGGCATTTTTTTAAATTTTATGTTAATAACAATAAGAAAGATTGAACGCTGATAATGCTATGTGATCACTTCAGAATATATTTTCAATTAGTTATATGACAAAATCATTATAACTAATTTTAACAATAAGAGAAATTAATTATACATAAATGTGTGCGATTATTAATCAATTTTAAAGATATCTGTTATTCCAATTTTTTTTTCAATTCTAGCCAAAATTCTGCACAACCGTATCAGCGATTTAGCTAGTGATTTTTTTAAATAGTAAGTGCCCAAAAACACCCAAAAACGAAGTATTAGACTTTTCGAATCACAACTTTACGTGAAATTGTTTGTTGGAATTTGATTTTTTCGTCAATTTAACTTGCATCTTCAAGCCTACATTGAAAAAAATTATTCATAACCGATTTTAAAGTATAATGTCCAAATTTATTCATTGCAGAAAGCAGTTTTGGGTTGAATATTTAGCATATACGTATATCAAAAACTAAAAACATCAGGCTATCTTCAAAGCCGTCTACAAATTCACTGAACACCAAACTCAAAAGAGCTGCCAATTTCATACTTTGAAATTCAGCGTAATTTTCATGTAATTTTACATCTACATAAATATTTAGAAAACTAAAAAAAGCTAATTTTCATCAAAGACCCGGCACAAAATTTCAAAGCGTAAATGGATATTTGTAAAAAATTATGAATCTATTTTTTTTGTATTTTTGAACCTGCAGAGCAAAGATTCGAAAGAAAAAGTAAGCAAAATTGAAAAATGCTTGGTTTAGTCAAACGTTTTTTTTCTGAAAACTTCTTTCATAGATTTGGCTGAAAGTTTAACATTTTGACGATCAGACTTACCGAAACAAAAGGTTGATACCCACGAACTAGAATGATTAACGATTTTTCGGGTATACAGGATGTTTTGGGGGTATTTTCATACCTCAAACATCCAAGTGAGGAAATCATCATTTCTTAGTAACTAAAATCACTAGGGATTTTTTATTCAACTGCTACGGTATGAAATCACAATCAAATAAGTAGAGGAAGCGTGCATCGCAAGAAAATGTCTGAATTAAATTTAAGGGATGAGTTAACATTCCTTAAACATTGAAACCAGGAAAATGACATTCCTTAATAAACATAAACACAAGCGATGTTCTGATTGAAGTACAGGATAGGGAATGATATAAAAATAAGTACAAGATACGTTTACTTACTAGGACACCTCTCTGAATTCACTGCAAGAGATATTTTATTATCCCTTGAGCATTGAATCCGGAATATCGACATTTCTTAATAACTGAAATCACACAAGGTCTTCTGATTAATCTATAATGATAGGAAATCATATTAAAGTAAGTAGGGAAGGTGTAGAGGACTAGCATATGTCTTTGAATTATGTAAAGCGTTGTAGAATCACGCCTAAATTAGAGAAGCAAAGAAATTAACATTTCGTAAGGGATAAATCACCAAAGATTGTTTGTATTAATAGTCAGGCCTACGAAATCACTTTGAAACATACACAGAAAGCGTCTTTTAGCAGGATTTATACTACAATTTATTGTCAGGGTAGTTTAATTATCCCTTTATTATTGAAACAAGGAAGTCGATATTTTATACAGGATAAAGCACCAGAGATTTTTCAATGAATACATTGGCCAACAAAATCAATTTAAAACTTACACAGAAAGCGTTTCTTTGCAAGATCGGCGTTTGAATTTATTATCAGGGTAGTTTGAACATCCCTTTATTATCAAAACAAGAACATTGAGGGATGATTAAATAATGATGATTTCCATATTTGGATGTTTAAGGTATGAAAACAGAAAGGCATCCCTGCGTCTGGTCAAATAAATAATGTAAGTCGCATACCTTCCCCTTTCCAAAATCTCGTGGTGGGGGGAGGGGGGAATGCACTCCCGTGACTGGTCATAGAAATATGGCAGGTCGCATACCTTCCCTTTTGGGGTCGTGCATAAATTACGTAACACTTTTTGAGGGGAGGGGGGGTCTAGCTTAGTGTTAGATAATGGTGAAAAACTACAGGGAAAAGTCGGAAACAGTGTTACATTGGGGGGTGGGAGGGTCAAAATTGTCGGAAAATTGCTTTACGTAATATATGCACGACCCCTTTCCATTATCTCGTGAGGGGCGGGAAGGCACCCACGTGACTGGCCACAAGAATAATTTTGGTCAACCCCACACCCCTTACCAACGTGTTGTGGGGGAAAGGCACCCCTGTGACTGGCTACATGAATAATATAGGTCACAAATCTTCCCCTTTCTAACATCTCGTGAGGGGCGGTAAGGCATTCCCGTGACTGGTCACAGAAATAATGTTGATCAACCTTCTACTTCTTTCCAGCCTCTTGTGGGGGCAGGTAGGCACCTTCGTGAATGGTTACAGAAATAATGTTGATCAAACCCTTACTCCTGTCCAACATCTCGTGGGGGGGCGGGATGGCACCCCTGTGACTAGGTCAAAGGAATAATGTAGGTCTTCCCAATGTAGGTCTTCCCAATGTTTCTGTGATTAAGTCTTCTATGTTCTTTCCCAGAAATACTTTCAGTTACACCCCTAACTTTTCCCAATGTGATTTATTTTATAACTTGAACTAGCAAGATAGCTGATTCCATGCCTGACTTTACCCCGTACCCTACTAGACATTACCCCGTACGCCACCTGAGCTTAACTCAAACCCTAGTCAACCTCACCACATACCCAGCCTGACTTTACCACGTATCCTAGCCGACTTTATCCCGTACCCTACTCGACTCTACCTTGTAACTTATAGTCGACTTCACCTAATACCATAGCCCTTAAAGTTATCCCTGGGGTCTTTTATACCCAGCCTTTTTTAATCGTAAGTCATTTTTTCCATTTTGTTTTCATTCGTTCCATTTTGTTTTCATTCGTTAATTTTGTTTGATATGTGAAAATTCAAAAAATATATATTAAAAAAATATTAAAAATCCTTGTTACAACAAAAAGAAATTTCTGCTCGGGTCTTCAGCAACCCCCCTCATTCATTATGTTATCACAGAGAGGGGATAACTTTAAGGGCTAGCCGACTTCATCCCGTACCCAGCCTGACTTTACCTCGTATCCTATTCTAGCTGACTTTATTCCGTCCCCTACCCGACTTTAAGATACCTCTTATCCTAGCTGACTTTCCCAGCACGTATCCTAGCTGATTTTACCCAAATTTATCTGGTCCCCAGCCTGACTTTTCCCTGCACCCTAGCCAACATTACCCCGTGCCCTACCCGACTTTATCCCGTACCCTACTCGACTCTACCTTGTACCTTAGTCGACTTTACCCCATACCCAAGCCGACTTTATCCCGTACCCAGCCTGACTTTACCTCGTATCCTACCCGACTTTACCCCGTATCCAATCTGACCTAACCCGGTATTCTAGCTGACTTCATTGTGTCCCATATCCGACTTTACCTCGTATCCTGGCCGACTTTACTACATACCCCAGATAATTTTACCCGACTTTACCCGGTAGCACGACTGACTTTACCCCGCATCCTAGCCGACATTAACCCGTACCTTACCCGAATTTACCCTGTACCCTACCCGACTTTACCGCGTACCCGAATCGACTCTACCTCATACCGTAGTCGACTTTACCCCATACCCTAGCCGACTTTACCCCGTGCCCAGCTTGACTTTACTCCGAACCCTAGTCGACTTCACTCAGTACCTTACATGACTTTACCCCGTATCCTAGATAATTTTACATCAGTGGCCAATCATATAATCACTGGCCTATGCTAATCAATATGTCGACCTGCCAATCATTGTGTTTTTTGACATTATTGTTAATTTCTTTGAATATAAAATATCCACTACATTGAACGCTCAATCTATAATGGTAATTTGAATCTTTATAAAATGTATTATCTGCCTGTGTATTTTAGAATTTCGTTCTACGCTTATAGTGTTTTCGACCAATTTGCAAACTGGAAAAATTCCTCAAGTGGCAAATCATTGTACTGATTACCCTATTGTACAGATTTTACCAATATTTTTCTCAACTTTTCACATTACAGAAAAACTTTATTGGACAAATTAAAGTACATAAAAAAAATCAATTTTGATCCAAGCCTAAAAACAGGCTTGAATTAATTAATTTTTCTGTTGTCAACTAATTTTTGTCAAATAGTTTAGATCCTAATAGTTTGTTCATCTATGAAGTCTAAATTTGTTGTTTAATTGTTTGAAAAACAATTTTTTTGAATGTTGAAAAAATATACGCCCCGATATTTTGTTGTCGAGCGTTAATCTATGCCGAAAAATATTTCACTATCAAAAATATATGAAATCAATGCATACGAAATAGAACTTGCAAATACCACGAAATACCACTTTAGGAAAAACTCGCGTTATGCTTCCTTTAAAAATCCAACAATAGATCCTTCAGGGACTTAAGCTGGTTCTTATAGAGTATTCTTCATATTCGACACATATTTTCATTTCACAAAATTGTGATTAACGGGAAAAGTGTTGAAAATACTGAGTCACGATCGCCCCTTTTTTGTTCGACTTTTTCTTTATATACATTTCACCATTTAATATTTTATGAGATACTTGAAACTTCGGTAATAAAATTTTGTAATATTTTTAGGACATTGATATTACGAAGTAAGGATTCATGCTCAATAATTTTTCATTTGAAAGTTAAATATTTCAGATTGATTCAAAAGTTCAATGTTTGACAACTATTGAAAGATTTCAGAATTGGCCGATTTTAAATTCAGAACTCAAAAAATGAGACAATCCATAACTACAAATTAAATCGTATTTAGAATAAAATAATTATTATAAATTAAAAGAGCTAATACCTAAAAATTTATATTTCTAATCATTGAAAGTGACAAAGGGTTTAAAACTGAGAGCATTAAAATAAAACAATTTTTAACGTACGTTCCAGATGGAACAATTAGAAACGACTTGAATTATTTATAATTAAAAAATGTTAAATGAAGCGCTTAACTTTTTTGTTCAGTTCCAAAGTATAAATTGATATAAAAAGTTAATGATTTTCTTTGTCATTTTATTTGATTTGATATTCAAGTATCAATTTGATGAATTAAATAATTTAGTATGATAAAAATACATATATGAGCGATTGCCAAAAAATGGACCATTTTAAAAAATGAAATTTTCGATAACAAAAAATTTTTAAACTACCTGAAATATATTTTTCAAATTAAGGGTAACCTAAGAGAGTATGAAAATATAAAACTAAGAGATCAAGAAATGTATTTGTGGCATGCGACTATGATAAAATAAAAGAAATTTCAAGAATATATTTTCAATATTTGCAGACCAGATAAAAATATTTTGGAATATGGGAAGGATGACCATTTTCATGATTTATTTAAATTCATTTCAGCGTTTCAAAACATCCTCTCATTTTATAGTATGATAAATTAATATAGAGCGCTATCGGACATTTTATGAAAAACGGTACATTGTGTGCCACTTGTCATGAGGCCCATCTAATACGCGAATATAGGTACAAAATGATCCTTATAGCAAGTTGCGTTTAATCCACACTGTTTTAAATCACGCTTTAGTTATTTGGAATCAACGTGAATAAATCGATTTTTAACTATACGTATATTAAAATCGTCGTAAGTATACAATTAACCATTTTAATCCGAATTGTGAATAATACTTATTTTAAAGTTTTATTTTAAAACAGCCATGCAGCGTGAACAGACAAAAATACTTGTAGGACAGACTTTGAAGTGATTTTTAAAATCCTTAACTATAAAATATTGAACACTCTACTCTTGATTTTGATTTTCTGCAATTCAATATAAGTGACCTCTGTGAACTTGAAACATTGAAAAATGGTGTTAATATTATTTAGCAATTTTTCATTTTAAATTTGTTGTTAGGGACAGGTGCGTGATAAAACATTTTGCGTACTTTTTTATTTATAATTTCCAAAATAAGTCATTTAAAAATTAAAAACTTTACTAAATGATGCTTTTATGTGAGTACTTTATTAAGATGATCTAAAAAAAAAGTTTATTCGATGTTCCTATAGTATTTTTGACCTACCAAGGGGATTATAGCACATATGGTGGCCTACTTTATTAGTCCATACAGAAAAAGTACAAAAAAATTACAGTTAGGCATACCTTTTTTGTAATTAAGTAGTCAGTTTTTTACCTTCCCTACAATGTCCCTCCCTACAGATTCACATACTTGAAATGTGACAGGACTGGTAAAATTTATTTTATAATATTGGCCTTGGGCCCTTTTTTTAAATATATGATGCAGTTCAAATTGCAATACTAACTTGCTAGAGATTATAAATACTGACTGAAAGAATCATGCTTATATGTCTGTCCCTCGGTTTGTTAACAACTCCGAAGCCTCTACAGTTTTAACGAATTTGAGGTGATAATTCGTATTATAGTCAATTATAATCATGAAAAATAAGTAGTTTATATCAGATTTTGAAAACACATGATGTTTCCAGAATCTTGAAATTGATTAAATCCTCGTAAGTCGTCTGAGAACACGGGAAAAACTATCGGTTAACCTGAATAACAACTCCGAAGCCTCCCAAAAAAAGAGGTACAAACGCAAAATAATTTTTTTCCAAAAAAATTTCACCATAAAATTCGAAGGGCTGATGGAACAAAACACTTCCCCAAAGCTGGAATTATTTGTTTTTGAATGGTGTGTCAACGGCGATACCACGCTGAAAACACCAGTTCCCGTTAGATCACTGAAGTTAAGCAGTGTTGGGCGCGGTTAGTACTTGGATGGGTGACCGTTCGGGGAATACTGCGTGTTGTTGACCCGTCGTGGGTGTGGTGGACCCACACTGGTAGTATTTATCCACCTAGAAACACTACCCGAATCGGGTAAGTGAGGCAATGAACTTTCGAGTTCGAAATGCTAATCAATATGTTTTTCGTTTTTTTTTTTATGGTGTGTTTTATATCACTTAAAAATTGCAAACAACAACTCCGAAGCTAACGACTCTAAAACCTTTTAACAACTCCGGAGCCTTTTTTTTCGCACTCGCTGGTAAAAGGTTCGAAGTCGCATTGAAGAGAAAGAAAAACAAGTTTTAAATGTACTTTTTTTTAATTCTTCTTAAACTTCTTCATAAAATATTGTTCATAGATATTTTTTTTTACGAAGAACTCTTCTTATACAAATTCACGTGGACATAAGTTTAAATTGTAAAAATCAAATTTGTACATAATTATTTTTTGCAACACCCACCTCAAGAGTTGACGTTTTCATGCTTGTAAATGGTGCCTAAAGGACCTTATTTGAGCAGACTGTATGCGAAACAATTTTCGCCCATGCGCAGTTTGAACATGGCTTACTTTAGACACTGGTGAAAAAGCTGCGCATGCGCACTTTCGAGATGAGGTACTTTAGACACTGGCATAGGTAACTTTAAACACTGGTGTTGGTATATTTTGAACTAAATTTAGATTTAACTTGAATAAATGTTTTAATGATTGAAGTTTTGTTTTTAGGGGTTCGTAGCCCCCCCCCCTGACAAGAGAGCATAAACGCCAACATCTAGTTTTTAATAATTTTATTCCCAAAAAATTTTTGTGCGCAAAATTTTTTTTCAAAAATTTTTGTTCACAAAATTTTCTTTTCAACCATTTTTTTCACAAAATTTTTTTTTCAAACATGTTTTTGCACATTTTTTTCAGAACATTTTTTTTCAACAAAATTTCTTTACTCCACTCTATGCAATATACAATTAGTATTTTTCGTTATCACCTCCCAACAACTTTTTCGGACGGGCGTTGCAAAAAATAACGTATGATACACGTGTGCGTAGGTGATTGGTAACTCGTGTGATTGCATCATTCGCCTGCGGCTCGGAGCAATCGCCTATTTTGCGCACTTGTATCACAAATAACTATTAACAAATTTTCAAAAAATTAGAAAAAAAATCCAAAAAATTTCAAAAAAATTCTTTGATGAATTTTAAAAAAATGCGAAGAAGTTTTCGAAACAAAATTTAAAAAAAAAATTCAAACAAAAATTTCAAAAAAATTTGTGAGAAAAATTTTCAAAATAATTTTCGAGAAAAATTTTCTAAATAATTTCAAAATTTTTTTAGAACGTGCAGACAACTTCAACACATTCAAAAAAATACAAGTTCGACCTATTTTATTTACGTAATGAATCTATAATCTGGAATTGAAATATTGTTGAAAATTCATTTTATTGTATGGATATACGTTGAAACCGAGACGAACATTTTTTTTGTCAACTTATGTTTGACAATCGAACTGAAGATATTCCAAGCATACAAAAACAATCATTATTTCAATTTTTTCAAAAAATCAATTCATAACACTTTGCTGGCTTACTTCTTATATTATAATATGTATAATAGTAAAAAAGTAACTTCGAAAGCAACGACAGGTTTCAATTAGCATGTTTTAAAAAGTTAGAAAAAGGAAACTGACGTAAGCCAGTATAAATAAAAACAAAAAAGGAATTCGTAATCGAAATTTGTTAGCTTGCTATACGGATGATTTACAAAATGGCATTTTCCGTTATGAATGGCAGAGAATGGCACAAATTTATCGTTGAAACATAAAATTAGTGATCGGATTCTCATTGGCATTAGTCATAGAGTAACAATCCTTTTGGTTGGACAATTTTACAAACAAGATTTTTTCTTGTTAAGCAGACAAAGAGGTAGCTTCGTGAAAATTTCGAATATTTCGAATAAATCAAGGTGGGGAAACGTCGAGAGATTTTGTTACGATATGTTACGGTAAGGGGAAGAGTTCCTTCATTCATGTACGTAATTTTTGGAAATTCGCAAATAAAACAAATAACTTGCAGTAATTGTAGAGAAAGTTAATGTGAATTTAACTTTATGCACCAAAGAAATCTGTTGAGTGAAAAAAAACCTAGCCAACAATTTTTTTAAAAGTCAGGGAATTTCTACAACCCGTGTGGATAAATTTCGTGGCAGTCTTAAGTAGAGAGATCGGCTGGCTAGACCGAATCTAGACCGCCTAGTTAAGGCGCTTGGTCCCGTTTGATTTTTAGCCTCTTTCTTACTCTCGCCCATTTTCCTCCTACACGGATGAATTGTTCGATGTAATATTTTAACCACATAATCTCAAGGGTATAATGGCCAACCTCTCAGTCTCTTTTTTTTTGAAAAATGGTCTTATTTTTTTTGTTAATTAATCGAAAATGTGGTTCATTTCTGCGCCTGGAAACGAGCAATCCGCCACCGGGAAAGTACCCGCGTTGAACCGAAAGTAAGAAAAAGGCTAAAAATCGAACGGCACCAAGCGCCTTAAGACGGCCTGACAGGGTTGGTCTTGGCCCTCTCAGACGGTCTCGATTGAAAATATCTACTATCGGCGAGAGAAATCGAGTCCTCTGGCTTCGTTGTTAAAAAAGTGAGTGAAGAAAACATGGTAGCTCAATGAATCAATGATCATTTTTCAGATCAAAATGTCGTACGTTAATGAGCCTGGAACGAATATGCGAAGAAAAATTTTATAGCTTACAGAACCGAAAATCTGTTAAAAAGTAGGGAAATTTGACAGCTTTTAAAGACAGTGAACTTTGGAACATAGTTTGTTATTGGAAAAATAACAGGAAAAATCTGAAAAAATCCATGGTGGTACCTTAAACATTTCTGAACAAATTGCCGTTGAAAAATTTGCAGAATATAACAAATTTTTCGTTTGTTGTACATAAACATACAACTGTACTATCTTCAGTTCTAATGAAGATAATAAAGTGATTTAAATTAGAGGTAGTTAGTTGAACTATTTGTAATTATTTACAATTTGAAAAAAGTATGTGCTTCTTATTCTCTTCATGCAAATTGCGATATTTAAAGAAAGTTTTTCATACCGGAAAGCAAGTGTAAGAAACTAGCGGGGTGCCTTTTTTCATGGGGTCATCCTCGTCTTTCCTCAACATTTTTTTTGTTTGTTTTATTTGTAATATAATGTTTGAAAATGTAATATATGTATGCACTCTACACCAGGATAATTGATATTCAAAGTCAAAATACTCGCAATATCAATTAATATTTATTTTTTATTATTTTTTAAATTAACTCCTGTGATGGCGGCCAGAGTTTGGGCCGGAATTGGCCGACAAGTGCATACCGGAGTTATCATTCCAGCAACGGTACGATCTTGGCAGCCGATCTCCGGCAATATTTTTGCTGATACTGGGCCAGTGCTGGGCCGTATCTAACTTTGCACTTGAGATGTGGTAAAAGCGTTACACGTCTGGCTAGCGTCTGATTAGCTCATCTAGTCTGGACGAGCTGATCAGCGGCTGGTTAGCACCGTCTAATCTAGTCCATCTCATGGTAAATGCATTACACTTCTGGCCAGCGGCGTTATTAGACCGTCTGTCCAGCGTCTGAACAGATACAAGACGGTCTGGCCAGCGCCCCGAAATTTTTCTACACGGCCCGTGTGGAAAAATTTCGTGGCAGTCTTAAGTAGAGAGATCGGCTGGCTAGTTCGAATCTAGACCGTCTACTTAAGACGGTCTGACGAGGTGTTGGCCTTGGCCCTCTCAGACGGACTCGATTGAAAAATTTTCAAAGTGTCGTCAAAACGGTCTGACTTGGCCCCTCTCAGACGGACTCGATTGAAAATGTCTACTTCGTGGCCGTCTTTAGTAGAGAGATCGGCTGGTTAGACCGAATCTAGACCGTCTAGTTAAGACGGTCTGACAGGGTGTTGGTCTTGGCCCTCTCAGACGGTCCTGATTGAAAATATCCAAGTGCTATCGTGACGGTCTGGTGTGATCCTCAGCAGACGGACATGATTAGAAAAACTTTAAAGTATTTTAAAGTGTGCAGTATCGTTTTCTGTTGACGTCATTGACACTTATCTGTCGCGAGTACAACTTTTTTCCTGTATTATTTTAAAGAAAAAATTCTAAGTTCCATCTTTATGCACAATTGTGAATGTTCAAAAAAATTACATTTTATGTCAATTTTAACGTTTTAAAATGGTCTGAAACACCTTAAAAACCAAACCTTACACAGAAGTTAAAAAAAATTTGTTATTAAAAAATTGTCAAAGTTCACGATCAAATTTCTAAGTTCCGTCGTTAAAAATTTTAAATGTTCGTAAAAAATCACATTTCCTGTCATTGTAGAAAGTTGTAAAGTAGTCTAAAACACGAAAAAACGAAATATTACACGAAAAAAAAATTGTAATCGATATAAATTATTTATTTAAAAATTATATTATTTATATTCCTGTCAACAGTTCGTATATTTTACATTTGCATAACGTCACATAATAATAAATATTTAATTAGGAAAACAGAGTTTAAAATTTGGTGTTTTCACTTTTTTGAGCTGTAGCTTATGAAGATGGCTTTTTCATCGAGTTTCGACTCGCAGGTTTAGCGCAATGGTTAAGACTCCTGACTGCTAGGCGATAGATTTAGGTATATAGATGTAGGTTCGATACCCCGTAGTGTTAGAAATTTTATTTGTATTATTATTTGGAAATGTATTATATGTATTCACTCTACACCAGGACCATTAATATTCAAAGTCAAAATACTCGCAATCTCATTAAGTAGAGAGATCGGCTGGCTAGACCGAATCTAGACCGTCTAGTTAAGACTGTCTGATAGGGTGTTGGTCTTGGCCCTCTCAGACGGTCTCGATTGAAAATATCTACCTTATGAGGATGGATTTTTCATCGTGTTTCAACTCTTAGGTTTAGCGCAATGTTAAGACTCCCGACTGCTAGACGATAGATTCAGGTATAGATGTAGGCTCGATTCCCCGTAAAGTTAGAAATTTTATTTGTAAGATAATATTTAAAAATGTAATCAGGACCATTAATATTCAAAGTCAAAATACTCGCAATCAATTAATATTTATTTTCTATTATTCTTCAAATTAACTCCGGTGAAGGTTGCCAGAGTCTGGACGAGCTGATCAGCGGCTGGTTAGCACCGTCTAATCTAGTCCATATCATGGTTAAGGCGTTACACTTCTGGCCAGCGGCGCTATTAGACCGTCTGTCCAGCGTCTGAATAGACACAAGACGGTCTGGTCAGCGCCCGGCCAGCGCCCTGAAATTTTTCCACACGGGGGGAACTTTAAATAGCGGTCAAGAAGAATAAATTTGAAAATTTTCAATTTTGATATGAAATAGTTTAATTCCGTTTATAGAAGATTCTAGGTTACAAATTTTACAAGTTTAAGATTCTGGTCTTTGAATATCATTACTTGAATATGTCTTGCTCATCCTAGGAATGCTCATAAGACGTGCAGTCCACTGTCAGTACGAAAGATGTCCCGAGAACGTTCTCTGTCTTTAGGACGTTTTAGGACATCTCTAAGACATTAGACGTCTTAGAGACGTTGATTGGACTGACTTTGGACGTTCTAGGAACGTCCCAAGGACGTTCTTGGGATGTTCATCATTCTGTGCACACTGGGTTCCTCCCGAAGATTGTATTTTTAGTTACAAATTTTATTATTCGTTTCAAACTTCAACAATTTTGTTAAAAAGTCATCTCTTTTGGATCAAAATTCAACTTTTTTTGCTTGAAAATTTGTACTTTTAATTAATAATTCCTATATTTAGTGGAAATTACATCTTTCTTGGATAAAAATACAACTGGTTCGTTGAAAATTCAACAATCTCGTTAAAAGTCATCCGTTTTGGTTGAAAATTCGTCCTGTTGGGTTGAAAATTCAAGTATCTTCATAGAAAAATCACTTTTTCTTCCAAACTCATATTTTGATATTGAAAAGTAAAACTGAAATCTTTTTTGGATGATTCAACTATTTTTTTGAAAATTTGTCTTTTAAATTCAAAAATTCAACTGTTTCAGTAGAAATTGCATCTTTCTTAGATAAAAATGTTACGGTTTGATTAAAAATTCAACAATTTTGTTAAGAAGTCATCCTTTTTGCTTGAAAATGCAACTGTTTTGTTAAAAATTCAACTGATTTGTAACAAATTTACTGCTTATTCTGAATTCATATTTTTATGTTGGAAAGTCAACTAACATGTTTTTTGGATGAAAATTCAACTATTCTTTTGAAAATTTGTCCTTTTAATTGAAAAATTTCATCTATTTTAATAGAAACTGCATCTTTCCTTAATAAAAATGCAACCGTTTGGTTAAAAATTCTTCTTCTTTGCTTTTGAGGATTCAACTATTTTGATTGAACCACTTTCTTGAGAAATCATTTTTTTAAGATTCATAGCTTTAGTTGAAAATTTATGTGTCCGGTTGAAGGTTCAACAATTTAGTTGAACTTTTTTCTTTTTTAGCTGAAAAATCTTTATTTGATGAAAATTCGTCTTTTCTCTTTAAAAATTAATTTTTTTAAAATAAAATATCATTTTGTTGTTGTTCAAATATCAACTATTACACCTTTTTTGTTGGGAATTCATCTTTTTGAGTTAAAAATTCAATTATTTTGTTGAAAATTCAAGTACTTTGTTATAAAGGCATCTTTTATGGTAACTAATAATTTAAGTTCATTTTATATAAACATAAATAGGATTTCAAATACCTTTGAACATAGCTATTAAATATCGTATATAGTTATCAATAAATTTAACTATTATCTTTTTAGCAGTGATTATAATACAATGCATTTAGTCATTTTTTATAAATTAATCAAATATGTGAATGTATTTTATACTTGCATCACACGTTGCATCAAATATATTTTTATTAAGGTAGATATATCCATCTTAAGAAGAACAATTTATCAAAGTATTCAATGAATTAAATTTTTTATGCTGAGGTTCTTGACCAGGGTAATACGTAATAATTATGATGTTAATATTTCTGCCTACTGGTGTTTTTTTCTACTGGTTTTTCACAATTAAAAATCAATGTGTAATAAAAATATTGAAACGACCAGTAGACAGAAACAATTACATCATAATTAGTATTCAATGAATATTTATTGTTTTATGATTATATGTATTAATGTTCCAGGCTTACCGAATGAAATCTACGTATTTTGGCATCAGTATCTGTGGGTGTTGGGTGTGGTTTTATGCAAAATAAGGGCTTTGATCTCCGAAACGTGAGTATTGATACTACTTATTGTCAGTATCTAGCTTAATTAAATATGGAGTTCAGATTTATCAAATACGTTTAATTTTTCGTTACTAAATGACAAATTATTCTTGGTACTGTCAAAATTAGTAAAAACATCATTTTTTCAGTTTCATATTCATAATTTTAGTTATACAGTTATTTCTTTGGTTGAAAATTTATCCATTTTGTAAGAATGAGTTTTCTTCAATCAGAAATTAATTTATTCAACTGAGAATTTAATTCCTGTATTTTGTTGAAAATTCGTCCTTTATGGTATAAAATCCTTACTCTTGGTTTAAAAATGAACTACTTGGTTCAAAGTGTATGTGTTTTGTTAAAAATACGTCTTATTGGTAGTAAAGAATTTTTTGTTAAAAATTGAACTGTTTGGTTAAAAACTGAACTGCTTTGTTGGAATTTTGTTTCCTTTTGTTCTTGAAGATTGATTTTTCAAACTAAAAATTGAACTGTTTGGTTAAAAATTCAACTGTTTGAATGAAGATTAACTTTTTTATCGAAAATTCAATTTTTTGTGGGAAATTCGTCTTTTTAACTCGAAAATTTAACAATGTGGTAGAAAATTCAACTATTTCGTAGGAAATTCTTTTTTTTTTATTACAAAATTAATTTTTTTTTTAATTTTTTGCAACGTTTTGATACCCTGGATTTTTGTGTGGATGAAAAACTTCTTCCTCTAGTAAACAAATCGATCTTCCTGCACCAGCAAGCCAGAAAAGTTTTGTTAACGTAGGTTAAGATTTATTTTATTGCAATTTCAAGTTATCTTATTTTTATTTAATTTTTTTTAAGTTTTTAATTTTTATTTAAGTAACACATACATACTCTCCAGAAATTCATGTAATATTAATCCACATAATCAAAACCGGTGCAGAAATTTTGCCGTGGCCCCGATCGGGCCCGACCTGGCAGCCCTAAATACGGCATGAAATTAGCTGCCGTAAACAAATGCCTTATCCGCACCAGGTCAGGAAATTTCTGCACGGAAAGTGTTTAGATTCGTCTAGTCATTTTACGATTTGAACATTATTTTACATTATGTGTAGAAAGAATGAAGTTTGCAGGTCGAAAAATAGACAAACATTGAATTTTTTTATTAGTTTTTCTTAAACAGAATTTTTAGTTTTTATATGCGTAAGACGAGAAATTTTTAAAAAATAATTTCTAATAACAATAAGAGTTTTTGATCATTACCCGAGTGTGCAAAACAGAGTTGAAAAATTATTTATTTCACAATTGATTATGTTGAATGAATACATTTTGTATATCGAAAAATATTAGCCAAAAATATTGTAATTGATTATTCAGTTTGTTTCCAGAATTATCATTGAATTTTATTTGATGATCAAACACAATAACAAGCGAACTATGTTAATTCATATTCATCCACTTTATTGTTAAAAAATTAAAACCATTACGTAATGGTAAATATCCATTTTCTCTGCATCCCATTCATCATCCTGCTAACTGTAATGATCTCATCTGTACACTGAGAAAACAGAATATTTGAATCACAAAAAATGTAGTATACTACATCCAAGCAAATATTTTTTTAATCGGAGAACAATTTTTTCATTTCAACAAATAATGTTTGATTTCCGAATTTTCGCAGCTCCCCCTCCCTCATTTTTTTAGGTGCCCAAAAAAAGTGTATACTTTTTTAACATCAAGAGAGCTCACCACCACTTTAATGATCTCATGAACACGCTTCATGAAATATGAATTCATCATTAATGTTTAATTTAAACATCCGTGAGCCCCTTTCTTGGTGCCTTAAAAACTAACCCATGCAAGTGCGATAAGGATTTTGCAGAATATTACCTCTAATTATTAACTTTTCTTCCATTTGTTCATAGATCCTTATGAATAAATGAATAAAAATATTAAATGTATTTTTTAATTCATTTTCAAAGGTTTAAATCATTTTTGTTTACTCCAAACCATTTCATTTCCATTAAGCATCGCGAATTCAGGATATATTATGAATGTTATGGTCTATTTAATGAACTTGGAGAGTTTATTTTTCTAAAAATTTTATTTTTATCATTTAGACAATTCATTTTTGTTTAGATCCAAATTTTTAATATAGAAAAACTATAAAATCATACTTCCTTGCTATTTTCAACAAGTTCAAAGTTTAACCTAATTCTTAGTTTTTCCTAGTTACTTCTTATTGTCTAATTAATTTGTGAATGTGAAGAGTGAATTCTTTCATTCAAATTGTCTTTTTATTTTTTAAATAACTTATGATTGTTTAATTCCAACTTTTGACAGGAAAAACTTAGATACTTATAATATTGCAAACTTATCGTATTTTCCAAATTCTATGACCTAATTAATAAATGTGATCACCTGTTACTGTACATATTCGTTATTTTTATTTGCTCTTATTTATTTCAAAATTTATCTTAAAATGTTCAGAGATATAAGTTCAAATCTATCAATTTGATCATAATTATAAGATAATATATATTTATAAACAAATATAATTTGTTTCAACAATTAGCTGTAGGTTAACCAATCGAAGATTTAGAAGAAAGAAATAGAATTTATTGAAAAACATATAGTAGAAAGAAAGTTTCCCCAGCTTTTTCCCAAAAAAAGGGTAATTGTAAACGTTTTAGACAATAAATAACCAAATAAAATGAAAAAATTCGCTATTCATATTATAAATTATTCAATTGCTTAAGCTAATGAAAATTGTTTAAACAATGAGAAGTACATTGGGAAAAGTAGGATTTAGGCTAAACTTTTAAATTTGTTAAAGAACTAGTAAGAAGTACGATTTTATATATTTTTCTATTAAAAATTTTAGAATGAATTGTTTGAAGGAAAAACAAATCATTGAAATAAAAATAGACTGTCTTTGAATTCACTGAATGAAGCATAACATTACTAAAATACCTTCAATTCGCAATATTCCATAAAAATGAAATTGTTCGAGTGAACAAAAAAATGTTAAAAAATTTAATAATATAATTCAAAAACACATAAAATCTTGTGATTTATCCATTCATGAAAATCTACGAAAAAATTAGAAAAAAGGTAATAATTAGAGGCAATATGCCATAAAATCCTTACTGCTCGTCCACACGACCCTGTCCTTTAACATACAAGTTTTGCTTCTTTTACATCAATACATCTCTTCATGGAGGCTCTAGTGTTTGTATGGCTCTTTATATATTTTTGCTTCTGAGTATCATTCACACATTCCCGCCATTTTTTCCTTAGTCTACCTCTGAGCAGGCTACCATACACTTTACCTCAGTACACTCGCTTTCTTAAACGTCCTCCATCCAGTCTCTCCATTACCATTAAGCCATTTCCCTTTCGGGGTAGGCGTCAATATGACCAAAACATTTCAAAAATTTCTTTCATTCTTGTCAATCAGTGTTTCTTCTACACCATTTTCTTTGACAACTAGCTCATTATTTGATTTGTCAATAAGCTTTTTACTGCATATATTCCGCAGGAATTGCATGTTAACCTTGTTCACTTTACTCGCTTTACTCCTATCTATTTCTCGGTAGGGTAATAGAGCGAGGCAGAACCCGCTGGTCAATAGCTGGGAGGGAAAAAGGCAAACGTCGGTAACCCTTCCTTCTGAGGTCCCTATTATTGTGAAATGGATACTTTTTTCTAACACTTTCTATACGGTGGCAACTCTCATTAAATCCTGAAATATGCGTAAAGGTTTATTTCGCGAAATATTGATCTAATTTCATTTTTTCGAATTGTACTTCAATCGTGTTACAAAACTGCACATCTTAAGCCATAAAACAACTTCCTGTCTTTTTTAAGAAGAAAATTAGAAACACAATATTATCAAGTCAATGTGTACGAAAATTCTATTTTTGAACAAAAAGACTCAGAAACATTATGAATCCAAAGATCAGTTATTTTGAAAGAACTTATTCAAAAAGCTCAATATATGCAAAAAGAATTGCATAGAAAGGCCTCAAAATATGTTTCCAAACAACGTTTTAATCGGCTCATTAGAGACAAGTATATAACTCATCACGGTATAATTTTATAGGATACTACGAAAAAATATTTCTATCATATGCTTTATTAGTAATGTATGTGTATATGAGACTGCAGTTTCTTATCGTACTGTTATTTACATTATTTTTCATTTTTTTTAGTTTTGGATGAAAAAACTTTTAATTTTCGGTTTAAGTGTAAATCCTTAATATTTCTAAATCATTTTTGCAATTTTTGAAATTAAATTACATTAATTTCCAATGTTTCCTATAAAAATTCGATAAAGGTATCAAAGGCTTTGTTATCTCACTAAAGGTCTCTTTTCGAATTGATTTCATTGATGCCCTCTCTCTTTATGTATACTATTTCCATACATTAATTATTTCTTTGTCCCACAATCTTTCAAATTCCCGCGAAATCATGATGACATGTTAAAATTTCTATAAAACTTCAGTTTCACACAAGTAGAAAACAATAAAGAAGAACAAAAATTATCTTTCTGTTGTTATGTCCTATATTCCATTGTGACAGGGAAACATTAATTCCCTTATAAATCTGATATGTAATCCGTCAGCACAACACCAATTTTGATTGTCACAATTACCATGGAAATTTTAATGGATAATATAAATTTTTCAAAAATATTCTTTATAGAATTTGAAACAAAACTGTTGATTTTAAATTAATCCAAAGTTCCAAATTCAAAATTCATCGAATTGATCTTGCAATTTCAAAGTTACAATTAAGCTTCACTTTATGATCTTACGTAATTGCTTGTAATTTTGTAATTTTTTAATTTTCACACACTTTTAAAAAATTGGTTATTTCGATACTTTAAACTTCAATCTAGAGCGACTGAACCGTACCGGGTCACCCTGAATACTGAAATCATTTTGAAAAAGGAAGAAACAGAAGAACGAAAACTCCCTTTGAAATTGACAGATTTTGGTTTGTACCCATTTTTCTAAGAACTCAAGTACAGTGTAGTCCAACCTCTTAAGGGCCCTGGAAATCGAGTGTAAAACGTAGATAATGGATTCAGGCCAAACGGCGAAGCCATTTTGTCTGATTTTTTGTGCAAATGATCTAAAGGGTATATAGACTGTCGTTACAGCTCGCTTTTTTCGGAAAAAAATCTATTTTTCATATAACAATGAAAATAAGAAAAATTACTTTTTTGTGGTACAGTGTTCTACTATTAAGCAAAACATGTAGCAGGTAAAGCAGTTAGCATGCTAAGAATTCTTTTGCGCGACCCTAGCATATGATAGAAATATTTTTTCGTAGTATCCTATAAAATTATACCCTGATGAGGAGATCTAAATGATCTCGAAACATGTTGGTCCCAAAAGTAGTATAAAAAAGACGAAGAAAGAGAAAGGAAATTAGAGTGAGGATGGCTTGGTTGTCTTTTTTCCAATTCTCTCCCTCTTTTTTCCTCTAGTTATATACTTGTCTCTAATGAGCCGATTAAAACGTTGTTTGGAAACATATTTTGAGGCCTTTCTATGCAATTCTTTTTGCATGAATTGAGCTTTTCGAATATGTTTTTTCAAAATAACTGATCTTTGGATTCATAATGTTTCTGAGTCTTTTTCACGGTGGTCGGGAAGCAAAAAAAAGTCTGCTTGAAACACCTAAGAAAAGTGAATGTGGCATGCTCTTTCGGGTACCTAGGAGTGCTCAAAAATCATTGAGACAAAATCTGAACAGATCCTTTTCGCGAGAAAATCACTTTTTTGTTCAGTCAAAAGTACCAATAATCGGTTTTTTGGGAATATCTCCTCAGGGATGTATTTCATCACAAAAGTTGTTGTCGTATGATTTATAGAGAATTAAATTACCTTTCGAACGAGCCCTATAACTTTAAAAAATATTAATGGGTTGCCGAGATAGAGCGCATATCAGTAGGGCATAAATACCGAAAATTGATTTTCGGGAATATCTCCTAAAGGATGTATCTTATCACTAAAGTGTTTTTAACATGATTTGTAGAAAAATTGATTACCTTTACAATGAGCCCTATAACTTTTAAAAATATCTATTGTTTGCTGAGATAGAGCGTATATTAGGGAAGTCAATTAGTGAAAAAAATCGGCCTTTCCAAGATACTTCCTCAGGAACGTGTTTTATCTGAAATATGACTATCGATGTTGGTAGAGGACTCAATTGCCTTCAAAATGAGCCCTCGTACATTCGAAAATGTTCAATAACCACCGAGATAGAGCATCTCAACGTGGACCCTTTTTGATCATTTTTCACGAAAATCGCTGAAAATCAGTTTTTCAAAAATTTATCATGTCCTAAGATGCTAAGAAAAAGTTGCATCAAAATCTGAAAAAATACTATTTATGTGAAATTTCTGAAAAACTGATTTTCAACGATTTTCGTGAAAAATGATCAAAAGGGGTCCACGTGAGACGCTCCACAGTCGACCTTTTTTGAAATTCTGTCTCAAAATCGTAGAACTTTGGACCGGAATGACCTAGAGGGATATTTTTTTTTTAAATTAAAGAAAAAACCTTCCCAAATATAGAAAAATTATAGAGAAAGTCAAACAAAAAAATTGTGACCTTGAAAATCTGGGTTGAAGATGGAATTTTTGGCAAAAAAAATCGTTTATTGAATACCAAAAACGCTTAAATTTTATATTTGATGTGCTATACATGTTTTTATATAGATTTTTGCATGCCCAATCCGAATCTGACATATAAATCGTTGTAAGACAAAATCCAAAATGGCGGAGTCAATATGGCAGACTCAAATTGTAAAACGAAACCGATTTGGCTAAAATTTGCTACAAGGTGGTTTTTTCAGGTCGCTAATTACAAAGCCAAGGTTAAAATTTAAAAATGCAAAATGGCGGATCAAATATGGCGGACCAAAATTGTAAAAGGGAACCGATGTGACTAAAATTTGCTACAAGGGGGTTTTTCGGGTCGCTGATTTCAAATCCTGGATTAAAATTATCAAATCAAAAATGGCGGATCCAATATGGCAGACCAAAATTGTAAAAGGAATCCGATATGACTAACATTTGCTACAAGGGGGTTCTTCGGGTAGCTGATTTCAAATCCGGGGTCAAAGTTGAAAAATTCAAAATGGTGGACCAAAATTGTGCAAAAAAAAAACAGATTTCACCGCGTTTTTGAATTCTGGAATTTTGACTTTGGATTTCAAATCGGCCATCTACAGACCCTCCGATAAGCTATTTTAAGTCGAATAAATTTTGTTCTATAATTTTGGTCCACCATATTGGATCCGCCGTTTTGAATTTTTTAATTTTGACCCCGGATTTGAAATCATCGAACCGAAAAACCCCCTTGTAGCAAATTTTAGTCAAATCGTTTCCTTTTACAATTTTGGTCCGCCATATTGGATCCGCCATTTTGAATTTTCCAATGTTGACCCTGCATTTGAAATCAGCGACCTGAAAAACCCCCTTGTAGCAGATTTTATTCAAATCGGTTTCCTTTTACAATTTTGGTCCGCCATATTGGTTCCGCCATTTTTAATTTTTTAATTTTGACCTTGGATTTGCAATCACCGACCTGAAAAACCACCTTGTAGCAAATTTTAGTCAAATCGGTTTCGTTTTACAATTTTAGTCTGCCATATTGGTTCCGCGATTTTGGATTTTGTCGTACAACGATTTACATGTCAGATTCGGATTGGGCATGCAAAAATCTATATAAAAACATATATATAGCACATGAAATGTAGAATCTAAGCGTTTTTGGTATTCAATAAACGATTTTTTTTGCCAAAAATTCCATCTTCAACACAGATTTTCGGGGTCACAATTTTTTTTTTGACTTCCTCTATAATTTTTCTATATTCAGAAAGGTTTTTTCTTGAATTAAAAAAATATATATCCCTCTAGGTCATTCCGATCTAAAGTTCTACGATTTTGAGACAGAATTTCAAAAAAGGTCCACTGTGCGCTCTATCTCGGTAGCTATTGCACATTTTCAAATGTTCGTGGGGTCATTTTGAAGGCAATTGAGTCCTCTACTAACACCGATAATCATATTATGGATGAAATAAGTTCCTGAGGAGGTATATCGAAAAACCCGATTTTTTTCACTAATTGACTTCACTAATATGCACTCTATCTCGGTAACCAATCAATATTTTTGAAAGTTATAGGGCTCATTTTAAAGGTAATCAAATTTTCTACAAATCATGTGTACTTTAGTAATAAGATACATCCTTTAGGAGATATTCCCGAAAATCAATTTTCGGTATTTATGCCCTACTGATATGCGCTCTATCTCGGCAACCCATTAATATTTTTTAAAGTTATAGGGCTCGTTCGAAAGGTAATTTAATTCTCTATAAATCATACGACAACAAATTTTGTGATGAAATACATCCCTGAGGAGATATTCCCAAAAAACCGATTATTGGTACTTTTGACTGAACAAAAATGTGATTTTCTCGCGAAAAGGATCTGTTCAGATTTTGTCTCAATGATTTTTGAGCACTCCTAGGTACCCGAAAGAGCATGCCACATTCACTTTTCTTAGGTATTTTAAGCAGACTTTTTTTGGCTTCCCGACCACCGTGTTTTGTTCAAAAATAGAATTTTTGCACACATTGATTTGATAATATTGTGTTTCTAACTTTCTTCTTAAAAAATTTAACAAACAGAGACATTAAGCCATAGACCTTGATATTTGTTCTTTTGGGTTCGGATTTTAATACCGTTCTCATAGAACAGGTTTCTGGGTCAACCTTCAAACGTCCTATCATTAATTCTTTCCAAGATGATATGTTTGTGGAAAACAGTATGTAATTGGTAAACTATTTCATATTTCGAAATTTGGAAAAATGCGTTGTATTCTGGACACCTTAAGGCCATGTGAAGAGTGGGTCACGTGACCGGATTCCTGCCTTAACGACACTTTTTTTAATTGTCAACTTATTTTCACACGAATAGCCACATCAAGTAGAAAATTTTGGATAATAAATAAGAAGCACAAAGAAAGGCGACTCTGGTCCTAAATTGTACTAATCATGAAAAAAGTTTTTTTTTGTGAAATTTTTTTTTTGCTTATCTCATAATTATTACAATTTAGGACCAGAGCCGCCTCTCTTAGTGCCTCTTATTTATTATCCCAAATTTTCAAATCAATGTGGCTATTCATGTGAAAATAAGTTGACAAATAAAAAAAGTGCCGGTAATGTAGGAATCTGGTCACGTGACACACTTATCACATGGCCTTAAAGGCTTAAGGAGTGTCTGTTCATTTTCTCAGATTTTTCAAGACGTCCAGATCGTTTTGGGAAGCCTCGGAAGTCGAGACTTAAAAAAAGCACCTGAAAACCCCGGTTTTTTGACATGTTTAACAACAGGGCTATCGTGAGGAGAATTTTAGAACAACAATATACATATCTTTTAATTCGAGAGACCTTAAGCTTTCAGGATTACCTGACCAAAATTTTTCGCGAATTTTTGTTTGAATGAGTTGTGAGCTAACAAAGTGGGTGTCGCGTACTTTTGACGCCTACCTTAGTTGCTCTTGCGCCCATAGCGAAGCCTCATTTATTTTCTAAATTTAATTTTGGACTTAGATTAAGTTGAATTCGTATAATAACTTGGCGGATATTGTTGCATTTACCAAAACTGTTTCTGCCTAATTATATTATGATTATATTTATTTATATAGCTGTTTAGTTGCTGAATTAATACATTCTAAGTTTTTTTGGAATATGTCATTAGATTCCGAGAAAATGGAAGGGCGCAATGATGTTTTAAACCAAAAAAAAAACTATTTTTGACGAGTCGGATGACGTATTACCTCCGGTTGCGTCGGGATCGATCGTTCGTCGAACGATCGTGGTCGTAGCTTCCGGAGGCTACATCTGTTCCAATGTTCACCAAAAACCAAAACCTTTTTTTGATCCAGAAGGAGTGTTCTGCTAGATAGACTCGGGGACCCATAGATTTGGATTCAATTCGATACAAGGTATTTGGATTCTTTCATAAGCATGGAGATACATATTGTGGTGGCTTGTTGGTCAACTTTGACATGACTCGGTGTGATCCCCTCGCTGGCCCACGCCAGTCCGTCATTAAACAATTAATATATCTGTCATGTCTGAGAGCCTGAAAGCGAAGTTAATAACAGAAAACAACTTAACAAAATGCACAATCTGTCATGGAAAGTAAGTTAGTCATGCCTGAGAGCCTGTCTCACGGTGCTTGCGATGTTTCAACAAATCAACAATCAATATATCTGGCATGTCTGAGAGCCTGAAAGCGAAGTTAATAACAGAAAAGAACTTAACAGAATACACAATCTATCATGGAAAGTAGGTTAGTCATGCCTGAGAGCCTGTTTCACGGTGCTTGCAATGTTGTAACAAATCAACAATCGATATATCTGTCATGTCTGAAAGTCTGGAAACGAAGTTAAATACCAGAAAACATCTAGACAAAATGCACAATCTGTCATGGAAAGTAAGTTAGTCATATCTGAGAGCCTGTCTCGCGGTGCTTGCGATGTTGCAACAAATCAACAATCAATATATCTGTCATGTCTGAGAGTCTGAAAACGAAGTCAAATAATAGAAAACAACTAGACAAAAATGCACAATCTGTCATGGAAAGGAAGTTAGTCATGCCTGAGAGCCTGTCTCACGGTGCTTGCGATGTTGCAACAAATCAACAATTAATATATCTGTCATGTCTGAGAGCCTGAAAGCGAAGTTAATAACAGAAAACAACTTAACAGAATACACAATCTGTCATGGAAAGTAGGTTAGTCCTGCCTGAGCCTTTCTCGAGGCGTTTGCATGTTGTAAACCATCACACAGTTAGGAAGAGAGAGAGAGAGAGAGAGAGAGAGAGAGAGAGAGACAGACACCGTGAGACAGGCTCTCAGGCATGACTAACTTCCTTTCCATGACAGATTGTGCATTTTTGTTCTAGTTGTTTTCTATTATTTGACTTCGTTTTCAGACTCTCAGACATGACAGATATATTGATTGTTGATTTGTTGCAACATCGCAAGCACCGTGAGACAGGCTCTCAGATATGACTAACTTACTTTCCATGACAGATTGTGCATTTTGTCTAGATGTTTTCTGGTATTTGACTTCGTTTCCAGACTTTCAAACATGACATATATCGATTGTTGATTTGTTACAACATTGCAAGCACCGTGAAACAGGCTCTCAGGCATGACTAACCTACTTTCCATGACAGATTGTGTATTCTGTTAAGTTCTTTTCTGTTATTAACTTCGCTTTCAGGCTCTCAGACATGCCAGATATATTGATTGTTGATTTGTTGAAACATCGCAAGCACCGTGAGACAGGCTCTCAGGCATGACTAACTTACTTTCCATGACAGATTGTGCATTTTGTCTAGTTGTTTTCTGTTATTTGACTTCGCTTTCAGACTTTCAGACATGACAAAAATAATGATGGTTGACGGTTTGCGACATGGCAAACGCCTCGTAACAGGCTCTCAGGCATGACTAATATACTTACTGACTATGTGATGGTTGCAACATTGCAACGCCTCGAGACA
>CAKNXH010082742.1:0-19325 GCA_932178445.1 Andricus quercusramuli
TTATGCTCTTGTGGCGGACAAGATTTGTCATAACATCTGACAAAAGACAAGTGACTACAAGCTTTGTCACATATAAGAGGGGGGTCTTTCAAGGAGACTCTCTAAGTCCGATACTTTTCTGCATTTCCCTCTTGCCTCTATCTATTGTGCTCCGAGGCAAAAGCTCTGGATACCTGTGTGGCCCGCCGAACAGAAGAGAATATAAGGTCAACCACCCTTTATACATGGACGATCTTAAACTCTTTTCTTCCTCGAAAAAGGACCTTAACATCCTTGTAGATGCGGTAAATAGGTATTCTAAAGTGATTGGCATGAGCTTCGGACTCGATAAGTGTGCCTGCGTCCACCTACATCAAGGAAGACTAGAAACTACATCATCCCGTGACGATCAGGATGTTCAACTCATAGGGGGAAATACCACTGAACATCTTGGTATTGGAGAAACATATACATATCTTGGAATATCGCAAGCGGAAACCCAAAATGTGCATAACTTGAAAAAGGTCCTTGGAAAAAGGTATCGTCAAATTCTCAGAAAAATTTGGGCTTCCGAATTATCTGGAAAGAATAAGATCCAGGCGACCAATATGCTGGCCGTTCCTATACTGCTCTACTAGTTTGGTGCAGTAAAATGGAACGTCGATGAGCTAAAACAACTTGATCGAAGCACACGCAAGATTATGACAATACAACGAAGTCTTCATCCTAGATCTTCCGTACCTCGAAGATATCTCCCTCGCGATAAAGGGGGTAGAGGCTTGCTGATGTTAGAATGTCTTCATCGAAGGTCGGTTCTGGCTACAGCCTGCTCAGTTCTAAAAAGCACGGATTCCCTTATGCGACTCGTACATTAACAAGAAGTCGCCAATGCTGCGGCGTTTCTATGCCATGCAGCAGATAGGGCCGCAGAGGAGCTTGACTTCCCATTTAATTCCTGCGACACTACACATGGCCTAGCATCACTAACAACTCTAGTGCTCGAAAGTCGTATACAGGAAGCAGAACATACGCTCCTACTAAGAGAACATGCTGAAAAACCCCTTCATGGTAGGTTCTACGGCATCATACGTAGAGAAGAGCTCTCGATGGGTCTGTCCATCATGTTTCTCAAGTCTGCTGGATTGAGATCGGAGACCGAGGGATTTCTTTTTGCCTGTCAAGACGGCGTCATAGACACCTTAGTTTACCGCGAGCGCATAATGAATGTACCTGTACGCGATACCAACTGCCAAGCGTCCAAGCAAGAGCCAGAAAAACTTGGACATTTTCTCAGTGGATGCTCTAAATATGCACGCTACGCGTACATAGAGGGACACAATGCAGCTCTAAATGTATTATATTACCATCTTAGGCATTTCTATGGTGTTGATCTATTGCCCGTCTTGCCATACGCCCAGGGGGAACTCGAGTCCGTTGTGGAGAATGATCAGTGTAAGATCTACTGGAATTGCTCATTCTCCACCACTCAACGTTTCAGTGCTACGGAGCCTGACATTTTCCTGCAAGATCTGAAGAACAAGATCATTTACGTGATTGAATTCTCGGCACCAGCCGATGGTAATATCACGGCAAAGGAGGAAGAAAAACGGGCGAAATATCAAGCACTTCTTTTCGAGCTGAGTAGGCTGTACCAAGGCTACAAAGTCCATCTTATAATTCTCATACTCGGCTGTCTTGGAGGTATGAAAGCTTCATTTATCAGCCAACTCAACAAGATTCCGGCTTGCCAGCGTCAGCCTCATTTCATCGTGAACCAGATGCAAAAGGCTGTTCTCCTGGGATCACTCCATCTGGTCCGTCAACACTGTTCCTCTTAAATTCTACAAAGATTGGTAGCTCTAAAAAAGTATCCAGAGGTGAAACCTTCATCTCCAACTGTCTTGTCTGCCGCGTAAGGTCATCCGCGGCTAGAGACCTGACTCCAAGGAACAGTGTTGCCCGATGTTATCACGCGTAAATTTCCCGCTCTTGCTTACCTTCTAGGACAGAAGCAGTAGAAGCGGATGACGTACACGTTCCAGTAGCGTTGGGATTGGTTTCTTTAAGGAACCATGATCGAAGCTTCCGGAGCCTACAACTTCTCTAATCAAAATGAGTTTCCTCATTTTTGTATGGTAGTGTAACTGGAAAGCTCCAGGTCCGGACATGGTGCACAATTTCTGGTACAAGTACCTGACAAGTGTGCATCCTGCGTTGGCAGGGTGTTTTCAGAAGATCATCGAACATCCAAATCTGATGCCAGGCTTTATGCTGCAGGGTACTACGTATATGTTGCCTCAAAAACCAGACGCTCAAAATCCATCTGAATTTCGACCGATAGCCTGTCTTCCAACAATATATAAATGTCTTACAGCTACCATAGCAGATAAGGTATATTCTCACTGCGACGATAATGACATCCTTACAGAAGAACAAAGAGGATGTTGTAAAAACTCCCGAGGCAGTAAAGATCTAGTCACCATAGACGCTGTTGCCATGACGCAAGCTCGTAAACACCAAAGGAACTTGCACATGACATACATTGACTACAAGCAAGCGTTTCCTTCCGTACCACATGACTATTTGCTTGAAGTCTTAGAAGTATACAAAATTTGTCCACGCATCCTTGACTTCCTAAGTCATCTTCTATACATGGATCACCTGAGGCTGTATGCTAGTTCGGACGAGAAACTGCAGCAAGTGATTGATGTTACAAAGCAGTTTTCCAATGATATCCACATGGAGTTTGAACTAGATTAATGCCGAACAGTGCATTTAACCAGAGGAGAATTAGGGATCTCAGAGATAGAGAACGATTTCGGGAATGACATCGAAGCAATTGCTGAGGGCGAGTCATATAAATACCTGGGTATTATCGAATCTAAGGGTATTCAGCATACGATAGTTAAGAAAAGCCTAACGACTGCCTTCACTGCAAGACTCAGATTGGTTCTGAAGAGTTCTCGTATCTCGACAAGCAAGATCAGGGCAATCAACACCCATGCCATCCCTGTCCTCACGTACTCCTTTGGGCTCATCAAATGGTCGAACACGGACCTCGAACGATTAAACAGAATCATCAGCGTAGAAATGACGAAACACCGAATGCACCACAGTAATTCGGCGATTAAAGGGGTAGTTTTACTACGCCATAGAGGGGGCAGAGGCATTGTAGATGTCAGAAAACTGTGTGAGTCACCAGTTACACAGTTGCGAGACTATTTTAACAGCAAGCAAGATGTTACGCTTTACAACACCATCTGTAAAGCGGATCTTGACCACACGCCCTGGAATTTGTCCTCAGAGGAGGCCTTTAATATCAGGGCAGAAACCATAGAGTAATTAGAAACGCAATGGAGACAAAAAGCTATCCACGGCGAACACCCCAAAACGTTAGATCAATATGAAGTGGATAGTGAAGCATCCAATATTTGGCTGAGAAAGGGAGTCCTGTATTCAGAAACGGAAGGATTCTTCATTGCGATTCAGGATAGGGTTGTCAGCACCAGGAATTATCGCAAACACGTGTTACATCAAGACGTGGTTGACCGGTGCCGACTATGTGGAGATACCAACGAATCCATCGAGCACATTATTGATGGTTGTCGCGTAATGGCTGAAAGAGAATATACGTACAGACACAATGATGTGACAGGCATTATACATCAACAACTTGCCCTAAACCTAGGGCTCTTAATAGTATGGATGCCTTTCTATAGATACATTCCAATGCCCGTTTTAGAAAATGAAGATAACATTTTATATTGGGATGTGACTATCCAGACGGATCATTACATCCGAGCCAATTGACCTGACACCGTGATGCGAGAAAAAAAGGTGGAAGTGTCTACATCATCGAAATTGCTCGTCCGCTTAATCGAAATTAACCGGGCAACCTATACAACCAAGATTCATAAGTATACCCAGCTGAGGCATGAAGTAAAAGCAATATGGAGGAATGCAAAACATGCATCTATTCATCCTATTGTGATTTCGGCTACAGGCAATGTGCACGCAAGATGCACTGAACATCTTGAACATTAAGGAGTCAGTAGGGTACTGGCGGCAGCTCAGAAGGCGGTTTTATTAAACACCTGTCGCACTGTAAGAAACTTTCTAGACCATAAAGAAGCAAGTGACTAAGAACCTATGGCGTGATACATGGTAGCTCTAAGAAAGCATCCAGAGGCGGCTGTTGTCACCTCCAACACTCACGGTTGCTGTGTAAGGATAACAGCGGTAAAGACAATGTGCAAAATACACTATGCTCCTAATTTTGTACCTACAACATCAGCGCTGAAGATTTCAGACATCGTATTAGATTAACTTCTAACATCCTTATACATCAGTCACTTGACTTAGTCCGTGACTATGATGAAAACCCGGGTTCACCCGAGAACAAGATTGAAAAAAAAATAATAACAAGGCTATACGCCTACCGAAGCATTGCTACTGACAAGGTTTCCCATGCCAGACAGGCAGAGAACGAAGAGGAAAGTGACTAAGAGGAGCACCAAAACCCATAAATGATAATGGAGAGTCTTTTAGAAACAATAACAAGGTGACTAAAAATAAAAGCCTGGGATGGAAGTATTAAAATATCTTCAAATGTAATGTTCAATATTTACGCCGCACGCTTATCATTTTGGCCAACTTATTATCATTGTTATATTATTATTGCAACCTCTCTTTTCAAAGTGAATCATATTGCTTCTTTTAAGTATATTTTAATAAAAGCTTGTTTTTTAAAAATTATTTTTAATTTTCTTTTGGTTTCCCAAATGCGAGTGAATTGAAGTGGGGAAACTGTTCGATCTAGACTATTGATTTTTTTGTACTCAAAAGCAAACAACGGGGGTTTTGTCTCTTCAATGCGGCTTTAAACATTTTACCAGTGGTTACAATAAAATGCTTCGGAGTTGTTAAAGACTCCGGATGTATTTTTAATTTTTTTAGGAATCTAAAAGACAATTGCTTAAATAAACTTGCTATTGATTGAAATGAATGCGCATATGCTTAAGAAATATGAATAATTGATTTTATTCACAAATTAATTGTTATAAATAATAATATAAACAAATTCTCTAGTATATCAGCTTGTTGTAGAAAATAAATTATTCGCTTCGAACATCAAAGTAATTTATTATCAGACTGGTTTTAATAATATGCTCAGATATAATCAAATCAACGGCTATTTCATTTCTCATTTCAATTAATGTCAGGTAATAATTAAAATACTATACGTGTGATTCACGACTATCAGATAATTTTTATTCACTTATTATTTTTTATTTAAAGAATGTTTTTGTTATGATTATTTATTACAATTTTTCAAATATCTACCTTTACCGCTATGACTATTTATTATATAAAGAATGTATTTATTTATTTCTATTAATTCTTTATAATAAATTTTTACTACATGCTTGAAAAGGGACCACAGTCAAACTTAAATTTTTTTGTTTATTTGCCCTTGGGCATCGGAAATTTATTAATGCATTTATAATTAGTAACCAAAAAATTAAAATTTAAAAATTTACAAAATACTTACAAGTTGAAAAGAATTTTTTAACCTGTTAAGTTTTATGGACAGACCAATTGACATAGTAGAAAAGTTAATGTTGGGATGAGAACAATCCATTAACAAACGATTTTTCATGAATAAGAATGTGAACTTTCGATTGCTTGAACAAATTTTGTTTAAACAATTCGATCAAAAATGTGCGGTACGAAAAACCAATAGCACCATTTGTTTCTTTTGAAAAAATGACATAGAGTAGAGTTTTTGCACAACCCTATTTGTTATAATGTACATGTAATTAAATGCGTGAGCAGGTGTGATAAGATTGAATTGTTCATTCATACTATATAACAAATAGGATTGAGAAAAAAATTGTTTAACATGTACTCTATGTAATTTTTCCTGTAGAGTCGAATGGTGCTATTAGATTGTTCGTGACTGATGTTTTAAAACAAATTGTTTTAACAATCAAAAATTACATTTTTCAAATAAAAAATCATCTTTCAATTAACCCATTTCATCTCAAAATTAACTCTTCTACTATGTCAATTAGTCTGCCCATGAAACTTAATAAATTCATAAATTATTTATAACTTTATAAGTTTATACATTTTTTGATTTCCAAATTATCCCAATTTTTTCGTTAGTAATGCCATTCTAATAACAAATGGCAATGATTTTGAGACAAAATCTTGTTTTTTCTAATGCACACTGATAATGCTTTGCCGTGGTTCTTAATTCCATTACTATATTATCTGAAGAGGAAACTTGCCATGTTTCGAAACTTCATACAATAAGAAACGATTGTCTGGAAGTTGTCGCCGACTCTTGTCATCGCATTTATCTGAATCATATTCCCAGACGTTAATTATACGAAGGATTTAACATCACATCTATCTTCAATTTAAATAAATTGATATACTGAAGAGATTAAATAAACTATTCATAGAAATTAGCTTATGTTCAATTAATTATTCACGTTCTTCAAGTATATGTGCAATGTGCATTGTTATTATTATATTATTATATACCATTAAACCATTTCCCTCGCGGGGTAGGCGTGACACTACCCGATTCGGGTAGTGTTTCTAGGTGGATAGTTTCTTGTAGTAAATAACTACAAGTGTGGGCTCACCACACCCACGGCCGCCAACAGAAACGCAGTAGTATTATTCCCGAACGTTCACCCATCCATGTACTAACCGCGCCCAACACTGCTTAACTTCAGTGATCTAACGGGTACTGGTGTTTCCAGCGTGGTATGGCCGTTGGCATTAATTTTAATTAATAGCGAGCTTATTTAGGCAATTTTCTTTTAGATGAAAAATCAGATTCTTTAAAGTACACATTTATCCGAGGGGTTAAAAACTCGTGAAGTCAGGTGTACACCTTCGTTGAAGTCACTGGCGTGAAGTCACTTGAATTCACATGAAGTCACTGAAATCAATTGAAGTCAGTGTACAATCCATCAGTCGAGTTGTGAACCCCTCGCATTTATCACTATATTTGTTTATATATTGTTACACCCAAAATTAAATTTAAAAATCGAGGAGTTTGTGGACATTAAGCATTTAATTCTGAGAATTTTTAAAGAGGAAATTTAAAAACCCGTCAAGAAATAGAGCCTGCAGATGATCATGAACAATAACTTCCTGGTTTTGACCACTGTGCGAGGGATGGACATTAGGGTCGATCGAACAAAAAATTTTATAAATTCAAAACGCTTTAGCACTGAAAAGTTACTTCTTGGGTCCCTTATAACGTGTATGAAATTTTAAATAAATCGATTTGAATATCTTGCGGTTGGGCGAAGTCGAAGCAGAATAAAAAAAAATTTGAATCGCAGAGTTTTGGCAAAATCGTGAATGCTGTTTTCGTTTCTTAATCTGCATAATATGCCTAATTTGGACAATCTGTACAGATTTTTTATTTGAGTTTATATAGGAGAAATGTCATTTGTTATGGAGACATGAAAATTTAAAAAATCTAGAAGTTCTAAAAACGATCGAAAAATTTTTTCTGGAGAGAAAAACTTTCTTACGTTCAAAATGTACTTCCCAAAAAATTGAGAAGATCAGATAGTTAAAAATGACAAGTTAATTTAAAAAATTTGGCAACTTGTCATTTTCAACGATTTGATCTCTGTTTTTTAAAGACATTTTGAACATTAGAAAGTTTTTCTATGCTGAAAAAATATTATTTATAAATTTTAGAGCTTCTATATTTTTTTTTTTTCATTTTCACGCCTCCATGAAAAATTAAATTGCTCCTATATAAACTCAAATAAAAAATCGGAAAAAATTGTGAAGATTAGGCATACTATGCAGATCAAGAAACATAAATAACATTAGTGATTCTCCCAAAACTCTGCCATCAAACATTTTTTTATCCTACACGGAAAAAAAAGTGCTGGAAATTTTCATTGACCGAGTCTGTGACTTTAGGATAGGTCTAAAAGCATTTGATAATTTGAAAATATCGTATTGGAAAATCATGCAAACAGTGTTTGAAGAAATAAAAGACTTCTTAAATTGCGTCCAGCATAGTCAGTGAAGCACTCCTAGACTCCATCAACAAAATATCACAGAAAAATTTGTAAGCCGTTCATCACTCCAATATTAAATTCTCAAAGACAGTCAAGGAAGGGTTCGTAGACTGTCAAGCTAGCCATTTATGCTAAAAAAAAATAAAAAATTATTTTTTTAATTTATAATATTATTATTTTCAACTTATATATTTATTTAAATATTATTATAACACACAATTATTAAATAATATCAATCGCTCGCTTTTTACGCTCTAAAAAATCGGACGCATGCTGCGGGGATTCGATCTACCCATCCTAGACACGAGACTAACGCAACTCATTCCTAACCGCGCAAGCCCCTCGGCTAATCGATCGGGCTAAAAACACAGTAAAAAATCTTGGCGTTCTGCTACAGCTGAAAACTGCGTGGCCGCGTAAAAAGAATTTTAGTGAGGACTGTGAATTAGACAACTTGCTGCAAGACTGACTTTGCATAACAAATTAAACACATTGTTTAAACAATTTTTTTTTTAATGGAAAAATATAATTTTCCACGGAAAATTATTTTTTGACCAAGGGATGATTTTACGTAAAAAAATAAGTGTTTTCTTCATCTAAACTGAAATTGTTTAAATAATTTCTTCAAATTTGTGAGATATAACATAAAAACTAATTGCACCGTTCGATTCTATGGAAAAAAATGAAATCCATGTAATGGAAATTTTTTTCAGAAAATTCCACATGTAGTATAAATAAATATTTACATAGTACAATAAACTTAATACAAGCATGAAGAACATGGACCTCAAAATTAACGTGAATAAACGAAAGTCATGGTGTTTGAGGGAAAAAGTGAGAAAACAATATGCAACATAGTCCTAAATGATGAGAAATTAGAACAAGTTGGCAAGTACGTATATCTAGGTAGTCTATTCACTAACGACAGAAAAATAGATGGGGAATTAGATAGGTGCATAAATAAGGGTAAGCAGGTTATCGGTATAGCAGGGTCCATCCTCACAAATAAAAACATATCAAAAAAAGCTAAAATGGTCATACATAACTCTATTTTCGTACCGACTGTACTATACGGTAGCGAGACATGGACCTGTCAAGAAAAGGACAGGCGTAAAATCAACGCGATCGGCATGAAACCTCTGCGCATAATATGCGGGAAAACACTGATGGACAAAGTACGAAACGAGACAATCCTCAAAGAATGTGGTACAGGGGAGACACTAGTTGACATATGGGAAAGAAATCAGCTAAGGTGGTTCGGACATCTTGAAAGAATGGAAGATGAACGACTGACCAAGCAAGTGTATAAAGGTAAAGTAAATGGCAGAATGCCCAGAGGCAGACCGCCGAAAGAATGGTTAGAATCTGTGAATGAGACACTAATACGAAGAGACATAAGAAGTCATAGGAACACAAGAGCTTGCATGAACAAATGAATGGACGTGAAAGAAGCTAGAGTAGTATGCCAGGACAGAAAAGTGTGGCGACAAATAGTTTATAAACAGAGTGACAATAGAGTGAATGATGCCTGAACCAAAGACCTTGGATACTAATGGGCCCAAGTGGGGAACCATACATAACAATTTTGTGAGGCTCCTCACTTGGGGTGATCGCTAGAGAGATTGATCAGCAACCTGGGTCGGAGCAGTGTTGCGGAGTGAACGTGTAATTTATATAAATAACATGAGAACTCCAGATAAATCTAAAACATCTATACATAACACCTATATACCCATCCACCCTATACCCATATACCGATCTACCTCATACCTACATACCTATTTCACTATTTTCCAACCGAGCAAGTCACGCCTACCCCGGAAGGGAAAAGGCTTAATGGTATAATAATAATAATAAAAACATACTACGGCAAATGATAAAATTTCTGTTTAAAAATTAAATTGAGTTATTCTTATTTTTTAAATTAAAGAGTTTGATTCCAGATTGAAGAAATTGATAACAAGTCAACAAAAAATCAAACTTTTTGTCCCTTGTGCACTTTTTGTGGGACGCACTGTTTATAAGTTGCAGCGTTATAAAAAATTTATTTCAATAAAACTGGTATATTTACCAAATCATGTCAATAAATTATTGATAAACAAAATTTTAAACTTAGGAAAAAACTCACTCCGTTTATACTCTTAAAAGATGAAAGAAATATTTAGATAGATTCGAAAATACTTTTTATAGATTGTTATTAAAAAATGGTTATTTTAAATGAAATTTTTTATGAGAAATAAGAATTTCAACAACAATCCACGAAAATTATTTTAGATTCTATATCGGAATAATAAATTTTGTTAAATAAATAAGGAAATTGTTTAAATAATGGTTGTGTATCTTTTTGAAAAAAATAACCCCGATATTTCGATTCTACTAAGCATTTTTTTTCTAAAAGAAAGAAGTTTCAAGAAGTATTAGTGTTGACTCGATTAACTTCTAAGCAACTTTTTATTATTCATTAAAATTATAAATAAGAAGATGGCTATTATGTAAATGTTTTTGTAATGAAGAACAAACACGTTTTATTCTATTATCAGACACATTCTTATATTTTATTTCGATATTTTTATAAAAATTTCATATACAGAAATACGAGCTTGAAAATAAAATCTGCTTACATCCAGTTTCTCGCAATGTAATAATAGCCATCTTCTAATTTATTTCGAATAGAAATAAGTGTATTATAAGTAATATCGCGAAGATTGAGAAAGACGTAGGAATACTTAATACCACTGAAAATTGTGAAGCCTGTAAATGTTCATTTGAGAAACAATCGTACAACTTTGTTAAATGAATTTGATATCTAGCAGAATAAGGTAGCAAGTGAATAAAATTTTTCAGCTCATCTAAATCTTGGAGATTTAAATCCTTTACGCAACCAGGTGTAAAATTTTTTTTACAATTAATATCTTCATATCTTTATGCGTTTTACAATTACTTTTTGTTGTACATAATTTATTTGCACATTTACTCATTTTAAATAAGCAAGTCAATGGTAAACAATTTAGTTGTCGACTTGACGCACGCGCAGTGAATAAAGATGCGAGTTTCGGAAGCACTGAATCATCATCCAGTGTCTACTTCAATCATACCAATGTGAATTTGTATCTGAGCCCCATTGAGCGGGCCTCTGAAAATTCTCGCAGACAGTCATGGACTGTTTTTCTGACTTGCATTCGAGTTCTTAGTTTTTGAGTCACGCACTTATTCAATTCAAGTCTTTGCAAATATGAAGTTATTTTATAGCCACTTCATGACTGTATACATTTTTTTTTGTAAACTGTCTTATAAGAATTCCAAGCCTGTTGTTTCTTGACTGCGCTTTAAAACTTCCATGACTTTTCTTTATTTTTCCATGAAAATGTATGACCACTTTATAGAAAGTATACGAGACTTCAGAAAAATGATGGCCCGTCCTGAAGTCTAGCTCTAATCTACGAAATGTTCCAAGACTTATTTTTTCCGTGTATTCATAAATTTTGTTCGATCCACCCCGATGGTCATACAAGCATGATTCTCTCAGTCAGTATCTATACTCTCTAGAATGTTATTATTGCAATTTAAAGTGCTTCATTTGTTAAAAAAAGTTCTTAAAGCCAATAAACCGGAAATAAAAATTTACCGGTCCTGGCACATGTCAAATATGTACATCGGTAGGAAAGGACGCGCGAAAAACCTAAAAAATGACTACTTCGTTACAAAATAAAGTATGCCTTACTGTGATTTTTCAAACTTTATTTGTATGAACTAAGAAAGTAGGCCACCATATGTGCTGCAATCCATTCCATAGGTCAACAATATTCTCTGAACATCGAATACACATCGATGGACATGCAAATTAAAATCTATTGGGAAATCGCCTACATATTTAAAAAAAAATGAACCGTTTTTAATCACAAAAATAAATATTCAATAAAAAACTTCAAATTATTATGAATGAAATAAATTTCATGAATATAAATTATTTCATTAAGTGAATTAACTTAGGGATAAAAGAATAAATATTTAATTGAAAATCTAATTTCAGGATATCAATTAACTTTTTCGAGCAATGGCATTTTTTATTTCATTTCATTCATATAGATTGTATCGTATAAAATTAGATTCAAATAATTTGCGCAATATATTGAACGAATGAAAAATAAAACAACTGGATACACAGCTTGTTGGTAAAAACGTCGGATCACGTATTTACTCTAACTACTGTCTTCCAGGAGTATAGCTAAGCCCTAGGGCAGACGGAAGAAGTTCCACATGAGAGTGATGAAGTATATTGGCTTATCTCTTAGAAACGAGGATAAGAAACGAGATTGAGCAAAGTGCATAGTACAGTTCTCACATTGTCTGTTCTTAGTTATTCGTTTTATTTATCATACACTGCACAGAAAACAGCGGGATGGATTTTGTTGCAGCCCATTTGTTATGCACTCGAAATAATATTTTTTTCTCAAAATGAGAATATTTTAAGTGTGGAACTACTTATATCATGAACAAAGCTGCATTCTATATTCCCCGCTGTCTCATTTTTGTTGCAACTCAAAACAACACCAAATGGTCGTACTTTTGAGGATCGTGTCTTAATGTGTGGGTTATAATTAAAATTTCCATTAAAAAATGTAATACTTTCATTGAAATCAAACATTTTCAAAAAAAGAAAACTAAGAACATTCGACATATTTAACCTTTGT
The DNA here is from genome assembly GCA_932178445.1 of Andricus quercusramuli. Taxonomy (NCBI): domain Eukaryota; kingdom Metazoa; phylum Arthropoda; class Insecta; order Hymenoptera; family Cynipidae; genus Andricus; species Andricus quercusramuli. The sequence continues at coordinate 12,737 of CAKNXH010082742.1, forward strand.
TGTCAAGAAGTTTCATGTAAGAGACTTTATTATTTATTTTCCATTCATATTCTCAGGTGAGTATGAGAGAGGGAGGCGCGTACTACTGAAGAAATATGAGTGTTTGAATTTTGGAATTTGCTTGAAAAAACTCCAATTCTTTCTTTTTATCTTCTATAAGGAAGACATTCTGTAAGTTTCATGTGGGCCAAACCATTTTTGTGTCCATGAGATTTTTTGGTTGTAAATAGAATTTTCGCATTTATCCTAAAAACATACTCAGAAAACGATTTGATTGAATCGAAAAAATTTGTATTAGTTCAAACGTAGAACATGGTTATTGTATGGTTGATAAAAAATTTGGCTCACCCAAATAATTTCTTCGTTTGTTTTAATAAAATCTTTTGGTAGGTACAGTATTTGGTTGATTAAAAAAAAATGTTGTTGGGTCAATCCAATATTTTCTTGAATCAACCAAAAACAAGAAGCGAATCATCAAAAAAGTTGGCTCATTTTAAAAAGTTAAGCAAAAAATACCTTTTGCTGTTTTATAATATCTTGCATCGTTCACGAGAAAAAATAAAAAAATCAACTTATTGAAAAAAAAATCCGGAGGTGAAAAAATTATTTGGTATGCAACTTTTCGAATGCCTTCTTACGTAAGCGCGATATTGAAAAAAAAATTGGTTAACATGAAGAAAGTGGGGGTTTCTATTAAATTCGGAAAATTGATTTTATGGGGGGGGGGATCAATTTTTTCATCTCATCCAATTTTTTTTTAATCGTGCTTGTATGAAGAGCACATTCTACAAGTTTTAGGTAGAACAAATCATATTTTGTGACCACAAGAATTTTTTAATTTTTCTTGCAAACGATGAAAAGTATGATAAAAGAGTAGGAAGCATTTTTTATAGAACTTTTGGAAGTAACCTCTTTCTCAAAGCTGCCGTTCTTTGTAAAAAAATGCGTAAACTCCATTTTTCAAAGAAAAAATTCTCGTGATCACAAAAATGTTTTGGCCAGCATAAAACTCATAGGATATTTTTCTTATAGAAGTAGAAATTTAAGAAAAAAATGTTAAGCAATAAAAAAGTGGCGTGTTTGTGAAAATAGGTTTTTTATACTTTTAAGAACAATGATGCCATTTTCTTAATTGTAACCATTTAAAAATTTGCTAGTGGATTTCAACGAAGACTATAAATCTCACCGAAATCGAGAAAGAAGAATCATATATCTCATTTAAGACAAATGTTATAGAGGATTAAAGAAAGAATTGTTGTTTTTTTCGAAAAACAAACTTAAAAATGTTCAATTACTCGTAACTTTGCACAAAAATATATGTTTTCAATTGAAAAATATGTGTCGCCTAATGTTCTCTATAATAGAAAACAACATATTTTCTCACTAAGAGATTCTACGACTTCAAGTGTACCTACGTGTCTAATTTGAAATGGATTCGGTCATGTTTAGTTTTCTAAAATATTTGGTTGCTACATATGAGTATGGTATTTTCCAGCCTAAATTTACAAGAAAGAATTCCTTATCCACTGCATTGCAAAAAAAAAAATAAGGAAAAAATACAGGCAGCAGGGATCGAGCCCAGACTTAACGGTTACAAACTCGGAGCGCTACCGTTGAGTTGAGACTTTTTCATCGCGGTTCATATGACGCGCGTCAATTTTTTTAAAGCCGTTTTTCTCGAGAATAGCTGCAACGCGCATCTTATTACTTTAGCATGTTGCAAGCTTGGCCATGCTCTATTACTGGGTGGAGTATGAATCCAAGCAAAATTCCGAGGGTGTAGGTTCCTTTGTTAGAACTTTGAACATGAAAAGATTCACTATTTTTGACATATTTAAAAATAATTCAAAATAAGTTTTTCCAAAAGATTTCTAGATATTTCAAAGATTTTACGGATTTTAAAAAACTCACGAAGGCTTTTAGGCCAGATTGCAAGAGTTATCAACCCCTCGGTTTTTAAGGAAATCATTTGTGGTTTAATGTTTTGAAAATATATTAAAATATTCAATTGATTCTATATTACTGGAAATTTTCTAGAGATTTTTTCTATTTTTGTTTTGAAGTAAAATATGCAATTTCTTTGTGAGATAAAAGAGGTGAGAAAGAAGTTAGTAATCACATTGTCTCTGCCACTCTTGAAACCTAATTTTTTCTTTTGTGTAGCTGCTGTGGTGATAACGTTCTTTGTTTGCTGGGCTCCTTTTCATGCACAGAGACTGGTCTACGTATATGATGAGAGTGGCTCATTGGCGTATATAAAAGACTTCTTATACCCACTAGCTGGGGTCTTCTATTATTTTAGCACAACCGTGAACCCTATCTTGTACAATGTAATAAGCTTCAAATACAGGGTTGCCTTTAAGGAGACACTCTGCTGCTCATCTACTGATTCAACCATTGCGAGGGATGACTTAAGCAGTGGCAAAGAGGTTTGTGGCTATACCTCGAGGAGAAGCTCCCAAATTGTTCGAGTTCGAAGTCTCCGCGAACGAACTCGCAATTCTGAGTGAGTTAAGTGATTTTAAGACAGAGTGCCACAGTGCCACACACAGACATCAAGTTCTCCCTTTTTCCACTTATTGTACGTAAAGTTTCTACGTTTCTTTTAAGTTTAACCTCGAAGGAGTAAGCGGCTAACAAGTGAATAAGTCAAATTTTGTTTCTTTTAAGATAATTACAAAGGTAAATGCCTAGGAGTGCCCCAAAGTGGAGCGAAATCAAAAGACGAGGTTCAAAATAACTTGCAGAAGTAATTTCTTGACCGAGTTTGGATTGTTCTTTTAGAAAAGTTCTTCGTCAAATATTAATTTTTCGAGTTGAGGAAAAAACAATTTTCAATACGAAATAAAAATTTTGAATAACTATTTATTAGGGTTATCATCCGTCCTGGTTTTTCGGGACATGTCCTCTTTTTTCGAGGTGTGTCCTGGTGTCCTGTTTTTTTACGAAACAAAGATTTTTGACAGCAAATATTTTATATTTTTATTTTCGTACAATCGCAGTTGTATGTTTCAACGTAATACTGGATTCTGAATTTAGTATGTGAATTGTGCGCGGAAAGCGCTAGTGTATAATATATAGTTTTTTGTGGCGGCATTAACAAGCATGTTACAATATCAGAGCTTATTCTGAAATTCTAAAAATAGTAGACTTTTATTTCTCAATCCCCGGACATAACGCCAATCGTGAGAGAATTTTTTCATTGGTTAAATCTCAATGGCCTGATGAACGGAACCGACTTTCGGTCAAAACTGTGCGAGACCTTGTGTCAATTGAATTCAATTTTAACGAATTGAATTGTAAACAATTTTACGAATACTTACTTTAACCAGAAAACGCAAATATATTGCATAAAATTAGTAGCTAAGCTAAATATTAGCGAGTGAGTACTTTGTACACCTGCACAGTGCTTCGGTGTACATGTATTTATTTATAAATACAATACTTTATAAGTGTAATAATAGAAATTTATGATTATATAATTAAATTAATACATAACAATAATTACAATAATAATACATTATTTATATAATTTCCCATACTTTAGTCAAGGACATCTGGTCCTAAGATTTTTGAGGAAATTCAAAAAGATTTTTGAAGACTTTAGCTATGCCAAATAAAAATTTCAACAAAAAAGTTAACTTTCAACCAAATAGTTCAGATTTTAACCAAAAAATATGAATTCTCAAAAAAAAATGTAATTTGTAATGGATATTTCAACATAATTTCTACCAAAAGAGATGATTTTTTTAACAACTTTTAAAGCAACTCATATTATACCTAAAATCTGAAAAATATTTAAAATTAAAAAAATTGCCTGAAAATCAACCAGATTTTTTTCCATATTTTCAGAAACCTTTGAAATTTTTTGAAATCTTAAAAAATTAATTTGAAATAATAAAAAATTATTTAAAATTTTCTCGGGATTCATAATCAAAATTCTTTTAAAAACTTCGAAAAACTGTTTTTTCTTAATATCTACACTTTGTTTAAATTGTTTCGAAATCTTTTCAAAACTTCTGAATATCTTTTAACCCGTAGAGTACACACTCCATCTGCGCATATATGAAGTCCACGCTAGTGCGAATTGGGATTTCGCATTTTTCATCGTTGATAATTCTCTTAATATAAAAGCAACTTTAAATTAAAAGAAGTTTTTTAAATCTGAAATTTTATCAGAAATTTTATTATGATAATGATATTTTAATAATAAGTAAATCTGTTTCCAAAAATAAGAATTTTTAAAGGTCAAATTTTTAAAAAGTCACTTTTTCTTTAAGAGGGTACCACCATTTTCTTTATATTTCAGAAAAGTGGATGGGTCGAACAAGGTTTTGAAGCTGTTATATTGTACTTCAAGGGGAAAAAAAACATTATTGGAGAAAAATGAACATGAATATTTTTTAAGAGAGAGTGTGAATTTGGGGTACATTTGGAGTAGGGAAATAAGCATAATTAGATAATTTATTAATATTATTTATTATTACGTTATCATGAAACATCATTGTGAAATTAAAAATACAAGTTGTTATAGATTGTAGTCGACAAAATTCGTGCATAATTATGCTTATTTCCTTAGTTCAAAAGTACCCCAAATTCACAGTCTCTTAAAAAATATTCATTTTCATTTTCTCCCATAATGTTTTTTACCCTCAAAGTACAATATATAAGCTTCAAAACCTTGTTGGACCCCATTCGCTTTTATGTAATATAAAGAAAATAGTACCTTCTTATAGAAAAAGTGACTTTTTTCAAAATTGTGTCTTTAAAAATTCTTATTTTCGAAAAGAGCTTTAATTATTTTTAAAGTTTCATTATCGCCATCAAATTTCTGATAAAATTTCACATTTAAAAGACTACTTTCAATTTGAATTTGCTTGCATTTTAGGAGAATTACCACCGATCAAAAACGCAACCGTAAAGTCCACACTAGTACGAATTCGCACCAAGCCTAACTCTCCAACCCCACGTCAGGAGTAGTTTTAAACGAATGACCCTGGAACTATGGAGCTAGATGCAGTAAGGGTCGATCATACTTAACGGATGGGAGGGAGAGCATTCTACCTGCTGAGTGAGAAGAGACATTTATTTTTAAATGCTGGTGCAACGTCGCACTAGTGTGGACTCTGTGGGTGGAAATTGTACGAATTTCACTCAAAATAGTTTGCAGATTCTGGCAAATTAAAAAATATATTTAGAAATCTTCAAGATTCTGCCCTGACTATTTTGGGGATCTTATAACATATTTTTATTACCTTGATACGTTTGAAAATCCTTAAAAAGTTTCAAGATTTTATTTTGAACTTCTAAAAAATCTACATTTTGTTTCACGTTTTTTAAAAATATTTTGCAATTTTAAATTATCTTTGGAATGTTTACAAAACTTCAAAACCTTTTGAATAGCCTTTGATATTATTCGAATTTTACCTGAAATTGTTTAAAAATTCTGCAAAATAAACAAAAAATTGTTTTAAACTCTTCAAGATTCTTTTTTGACAATTTTTTTTTTGAAATCTTTTGAAATTTGTTACAATCTTTTAGAATTTATTGAAAACTTTTTAAATATTCCCTCAAAATTAATTTTTCGAAATAAAAGTTAATTTATAGTTTCTCAGGAATGTTGAGAATTTTTTTTTATTATCTTGATATTATCTTGATTGATTTTTTATGATCTTGAAAAGTTTCAAAATTTTATTTCGAAATCTTGAAAAATCAACACTTTGTTTTTCATTTTTCTAAATCATTTTAAATTATTTTTGGAATTTTTTCAAAACTTCTGAATATACTTTAAAATGATTCGAATTTTTCTTAAAATTTTCGAAAAATATTTTAAAATTAAAAAAGTTGCCTTAAAATCTAACAGATTTTCTGTACACTGCAAGAAATCAATTAAAATGTCATTTTTCAACATATAAAAAATCATAAAAAATTTTTCCCAGGAATCTTAAGAAAAAATTTTATTCTCTTGAGACCTTTCCAAACTCCTTAATACTTCTCTTTTTCGAAATCTTCAAAAATCTGCAGTTTGTTGAAAACAAACATTTTAATCTTTTCAAGATTGAAATTATTTTTAATCTTTCCCGAACATGTTATTCTAGCCATAGTTTGATATCTTCAAGACTTAAAATTAACCTTTTAAAAAAACCGAAAGCATTTTAAATTTCCCTAGAAATCTTATTGTGGGTACCAAAACTTTTTGTTTCACTGCTATCGACACATACAATTTGTGAACTAATATATTTTAAGTGGTTGCCCATGATTTTATTTTTTTCATCTCTTTGAAAATGTGATAAAGTTTACAAATTGTAGTGTGAATGCAAAATGTTAAGAAAAAAATGATTTCCCAATGTTAAAAAATCATTTGCAATAAAATTTTCTGTCTTTTAAATAATTTTTAGAAACATTCAGAAATAATTTTATCATGAAATAAAATTACTTATTTGGATATTTTGATTTACAAAATTGTTGCCGCAGAAAATTCATAATCTTTATTAGGAGATAAACAATCTAAAAACAGCCACTAAAAGTCATATTCACGCAACGTTGCAACCAATCAGGTTTTCGACAACAATTTATGCGAGATCTCGCG